>JAEMWC010001315.1:0-7500 GCA_016490735.1 Pachyseris speciosa
TAAGGTCAAACATCCACCACTTCTTCACAGTTGTACTTTGATTTACATACCTCCCTGTCGAACTAATATTCGAAACTTCTCAATTCGGTTTCAAGGACCTAAGTTTTTCAACTCGTTAAGTCATGAAATTCAAAACAGTGAAAGCATCCGTTTGTTTGGGAAAAGAATTTAAAAAATTCCTTCTTTCTTAGGCAAATATACTCATTGTTGTGCTTCATACTTCTTTTTTTTCTTTTCTTTTTAAAATAATACATTTCATTTTTCATGCTGTCCCGTAATTCGTATGATGTACCTATATTGTCAGGAAGCCTATAGTTCATAAGCCCCGGCTTCTATATAGGCTTTCTTGTCATTACCAACTTAAACATTTGTAGTCTATCGTCTTTAAGTTATTATAAATTTCTAGTGTTTCGTATTTTTTAAATTTCTAGTGTTTTGTATTTTTATGCGGTTAATGGCAAATAAAAATGGAAATGGAAATGGAAGTTGTGTTGTAGGGGCATTGTTAGGATTACTAATAAAACTATTAGAATTCCTTTACTAGGTTAATTTATAGTTGTATAGTATTGTAAATTGCGTTGTATTGTTCGTATACGGAATAAACGGCACGGAGGGGTAGATTAAAAAATAGGTACCTAAAGGGTACATATGTACTGTCCACAATGCATTGCAAACTTTGCAACTCATTAGCATTAACGGACTTACAACCGATGACATTAGTGTGGGATACCACAGGTAACCCACACAAAAATTGTACGCTTAGCGTTCTTATGTGACTCATTGTCCTACAAACGGCAACAGAAACGTTATTGTAAAACTAAAATTTACGTTATTGTTACTATCTCTTTCAACGTGTACAATGTGGGCGAACTATCTAGGAACGGAATTAGAGGGAACAACGTTGAAGTCATGAAAAAGGAAGAAAATTCACGGTCTTGTGCACACATCCTCTCCAAAACTTGAATTCGGTCATTTCACGTTGTTGTTTTGCAGAGGACGGCAAAGAAATGTAACACGCAAGTGCAGAGCGATTATTTATGCTCATTAAGTAAAGTTTTTCGTGGAGTTCTCGTTGCCGTTGCCGTCGGCGTTCCTCAAGCTCCCTAGTGACTGGATATTGCCAAACGTTGTTTCAAACACGTGACTTGAAGTCGAACTATATGGCAGTCTTCATCAATGAGAAAAAATAAACGCAGCAACAGAGACGGCGAAAAATAAGTTGAATAAACCATTCGACAATACTCGTAAAGTCACTCACTTCTTCTCCATCAGTGACCTGAAGAGCTGAACTCAGCCTGAAATGGAAATAAAACACGAAAATAAAATATTTTAGAAGCCTAAAATCCATAATTACAAGGAACCAAACATAAGTATTTGCCATGGCTTTAACAAATTGAACAAAACAAAAAAACAGCAAGCAATCCATGCAAGTCCCAGTTTTGTAAAAGAAAAAAAAAATGTCGACGGCCAGGTCCAGTTTTGTAAACGAAAAAAAAAATTGTCCACGAAATAGAAATTCCCACGTCAATTTATTTACTAATTTATTTATTAGCCAGTAGCGACTTAACAACTGTTCTAGTGTGGGTTAAATTCTCAAAGATTCCGAAAATTAGTCAACAATGACAATAAGATTTCCTTTTTTGTCTAAAGCATTTTGACTGGTCCCAGGTATACCCATCCCCTGTCGTGATGAATTCAACGTGCGCGAGGGCCTGGGAAAAATCTGCTCAGTTACTAGTTAACGCACTGTTGAATACTTACAGGACATACGTATACCTGGGAACCAGTCAAAATCTTTTAGACAAAAAAGGGAACCTTATTCTAATTTTTGAAATCTTTGAGAATTTAACCTACACAAGAATATTTGCACTGCACCGGTATCGCAGAGGTCATGGGTTCAAACCCCGTACGAGCCCGAATTTTTTTTTCAGGCTTTATTTTCACTACTGCTTAAGCAGTGTTCATAACTGCGATGATCATTCACATATTCATTCTTTAATCCGTAGTTCAAATATACGATTTTCATATATTCATTCTCGCACTTACATGTGTCTTCACCCGGGAGGTGACCGGAGTCAAGATTCAACTGAAACAACAAAAACAACAGAGATTTCAAGATACCCTATTTCCCCGAATAAGCGCCCCCCACCCCCTTGGCCAAATTTCCAAATAAGCGCCCCCCTCGAATACCCGGCCCCTCCCCTCCCCCTCACTTTCTTAAATAGAAGGGATACAGAACCTGTTTCCATTGTCGCTTTGTTTGTAAACTTTTAAGCATCAACTACACCAGCATCAGTGTATGAAGGAGAACAGTCTATTTTCCGTAAGTTCCTCACAGTTATTTCTGTCTCCTTGTGCTTGCAGAGTTATTTTATGTGCATTACAAAAACAACAACAACACTTTATTCACATTTCCATTACACGGTTTGTAAAACTTATTAAATAATTAGCAACTTAACACATAGAATATATAGAGTTACAGTTCGTTTTAAGAGAAGCCCTCCTTCGAATAAGCGCCCCCTCTTTTGGTTGAAATTTTAAATAAGCGCCCGGGCGCTTATTCTAGGAAGGTGAAGGTGAAGGTATAACAACACGTGTTGGTTGGATGTGTTGTGATTCAATTTTATCCTTGCTTTAATTTTTCTTCCCGTTGTTTTGGGTATGGTACTAATGTATGTTAATGTATGATAATTACCGTAAAACAAAGGGAGAAAAATTTAAACCAAGGATAAAATTTAACCATTACAGATACAAACAAAGAACCACTTTGTGTAATCTAGTGAAGGACTTCTGTCAAATCTGACATACCTTCAAATCTGTTTTTTGGCCACCTGGGGTGTCATTATATATTGGGTTGGCAAATTCTTTGACATCTTGTTCACTGGAAACCTGACAAGACAAGAGAATAACTCCTAAGTCAATGCCGCAACCTGTTACTAAGTCATGTTAATGTGAGGTAAGTTAAACACAGCTATTTGTTAGCCAAGAAGGACAACTGGGAAGCTTTAAGGCCCGTTTACACAGGCGATTATTGTCGCGCTTAAGTTGCAGCTTCAAAATCGCACGTGTAAACTAGTTTTCATTTCCACGCAAATTTAGTGCAATTTCTTGCCGCGATACACCGCGAGCAAGTCCGAAACCACTGCGATATAATGGCGACAAATTGTAATAAAATTGCGCTGAAATCGCACCTAGTTTACACGTGCGATTTTGAAGATGACGTTTGCTTTTTTTTTGTTTGTCCCTTTTCGTGCTCTTTTTTGTTGTTGTTACAGCAATACACTACACACCTTAAACCCATCTTCCCCCTCCCCCCACAGTAAATAGCAAAGCACTGGGAAAACCGCGAAACATGATTCTTGTTTTGACGTCACAGCTCCGTATTCTAGTCTCCAGTCTTCCACGCGGTATTGTACCCCACCGGAAGTAAAATTTCACGTTTTTGCCAGGCAAAAAAGTGGAGAAGAAAAATGAAAACCTGTTATTCGATTTCCATTCAGCAACACCGCAACGTTTGGAACGAGCAAATAATAAAATTTCTGTCATATACACTATAATTCTATCTTCAATTCACTGTGAGCATGCTTTTCGTTACCTGAGTTAGGTCATGTTTTTCCAGACGACCATTTGGTCTACTTTCGAAGCCCATCATTTCACCATACCCCAGATTATGAAAATCTAAGTGTTCTGGTCCTAGAATCTGTAGAAAACCATACAACAATGGAAAAGATAAGTTTGCGAGCAAGTGGTGTGAGCCTAAAGGTTTAAATGCGTTCGAACCCTGCGTTCGGTGTCAACGGCTAGCTTGAACCCAGGGCCCAGTTGTTTAAAGGACGATTAACCTAATCCCGGTTTAGAGTGAACTTTGAGTCCAGTTTAGTTACTGTTCAATAAAAACACTTCCAAAAGATTTTCACCCTTAAGTTCTGACTGGAATTTAACTTTACTTCAAGCGCAAAATTTGATTTACAAAACCTTCTCAACGAACGAGATGAAAGCTTCGGTTAACTCCGGGTTAGCGTTAATCGGCTTTCGAACAACCGGGCCCAGAGGTATAAAAAGCCCGTCTAGTGTGATCGTTTGTCTGAGAGTACCGTAATCCCCCCTCTCTAATAACCCCCCTGCCCCTTTTGGGACATGAGATTTTGTAATTAGTCCCTCCTATTCCCTCTTGCAAAATCAACTTCATGCGGCCAATTGGTCTGTTTTAAAACAAATATCCATTTAAACACACAATACTGTTTTTGCTGCTCTTTATTAGATAATAAAATTTCACTGTAGTTGTTTGAGTTTTGTACAAAAACTGTTTTAAAGACGAAAACAGGGTGTTTAAGATTTGAAATAAGCCCCCCTCTCTATTAATAGAGCTTAATAGAGCTTTAACGGTAAACAGGATTGCCACGTATTGAGACAGAAAAAAATTCCTTGACACTTCCCTGACTTTCCACTGACCACAGGCAACCCTGACAGTGGGAACCCTGTTAAAAAGCTTTTGTTGCACAAATGGTTTAAACCCAGGAGTATCAGTAGTCTGTCTGGTTTGATCGTCCGAGGGAGGGTAGTCCGTAAAAGATTGCTGTTTAGAAAATGAATTGAGGCCAGGAGTATCAGCGATTTGATCTGGGTGACAGTAGCCCTTTAAAACACGTTGTTTAGTAAGAGGTTTAAACCCAGAAACATCACTA
This sequence comes from Pachyseris speciosa, assembly GCA_016490735.1. Taxonomy (NCBI): domain Eukaryota; kingdom Metazoa; phylum Cnidaria; class Anthozoa; order Scleractinia; family Pachyseridae; genus Pachyseris; species Pachyseris speciosa. The sequence goes on from JAEMWC010001315.1 coordinate 4,686, forward strand.
GTCGGTTTGGCGCCCTGGAAATATAATTTATTAGTATAAACCACACAAGTGAATAGTGCTTTTCGCGCGCTCTGATTGGTTTACTCGGAGGTGATTAATAAGTACTATTCACCTCCGAGCAGCCGGCGCGCGAGATTTTACAATTTCCGACCGCTTGTCGGTATATTGTCACACATAAAGTAATGTTTTGGTCTGCTAATTATTCAGCTTGTGTGGTGTATACTAAAACAATTATTCACCTCAGTGTCGGTGAAAGTGGTGGATATTTACCTCCACTTCGGTGAATAATTGTTAATTAGTCTCTCTAGTGTGACTATATGGTCGAGTATGGTCCCAAGGAGACTGTTGTTTGGTAGATGGTTTGAACCCGCTGAAGAATCAATAGTCGTGTGGCTGGATCGTCTGAGTGAGAGTGTAGGTGTATAAAGTATGTTGAACGCCCCCCGTTTCTCAGAAATCACTGGACACGGAAACGTTCAGTATTCACTGAAGATCTAAAAGGTGTATGAACACTTTTTGCGTTAAACCACCGTTTGGCAGATTACACCTGTATAGAACAGGAAACAATCATACCTGATTTGTATCCCGAGTGAAAAATGGATCTGTTGAACGTTGCAGAGTGTCTAGACCCATCATTTCGCGAAAAAGAGGGTTATCAAAATCGAAATGTTCTGGTGAATAATCCTGAAAAAGAAAACCCAAATGAGAAAAATCAAAGGGAAAATTAGAACAAGCCATAAACGAAAATGGCAAGATGGCTGTACAGGATGTGCAAATACGTGCAGTCATCGTCCTGGACCCTGGGCAACGCCCATGGCGGCTAACGGGGCACTGCTGAAGGTACAAAAACAATAAACAATATTTTTTTCCGGCATTTGCTCTAAGAGCACATAGTGCTCATTAAGAGAGCTTATGCCGTTTACATTATTATTATTTAAACATCACGGTCAAAGCTAGGACACAACAACGACAACAACAACAAGAAACAGAAAATAAAACAATAAAATAAAATAAATAAACAAATAGATAAATTCAATTACAAGAAACGATTTGTTTGGGAGACAAAAGACTGAACAGCATGAAACAAGTTTACATTAAGTTTAAAGTTATTACCAGGAACTCCATTTAGGAGGCAATCAATTGATTGCGAAAACTGAAGCCATATCTATCTCACCGGATGCCCCTTTTGGGACAGATGAGTCGAATGGAAGGCTTTGATAGCGGTCCTATGTTCCAAACAGAGCGAAGAAAGGGGAAGTTAACTAAGTCGAGTATACCCAGGGTCCAGAGGAGTGTACATAATACGCAAGAGTGTTCAGAGCGTAGAAAGGGACCTTAGGTGCAGAGGGTATTACATATTAGAGATATATAGCACGGGCAAGTAGCAGGGACACAAAGCGAGGAAATATTGCAGAGACAGTTCCTTTTCAGTACGTAACTTCCCCGTCTTTATATAAAAGAAATCGGCGCCGGACAAAATGTTGTCTCCACTTCAAGCTGCACGAAAATTCAACCAGTTTCAATTTGTGCGTCATGAAGCAGGGACAAGATGACCCAAATTTTCAAGGTTGCATCGTGTGCACACGCGTACACTTTGTCTCTGCAATGTGCTTCTTATGCAATGCACACCAAGAAGCCTCGCTCCTCTTCATTTGCCTGCTATACGTCCGTTGGGAGTTCGGATCTTAAACGTGACAGGAAAACATAATGGAGGGAAGTGAATCAAATCAAACGCAGAAAGTTCTCAAAAATAAGTTCATGACCCTGTGAACTTGGTCGCCTCCCTCCCCACCCACAACCCCAAGAATAATGAGCCATCCCATAACTGACCTGAGGCAAAGGCTGTTTGTCATCAATCGGGAAGTCCAGTGGCTGCATGAGGACTGGCTCTGAGTCAAGGTTATCGTATAACTCGTTATCAAAGGACATGATGCCACTGCCAGCGTAGGCTTCATTACTAAACTGCACTGCGTCCACATTCTGAGGGAAAAATGTCGCAGATTACGTTTGATGTCACAATGTTGCAATTAGGAACGCCCAAATCTCAGTACTCAATAACTCAACGGAAATGGCACATCTTGGGCGCTTTCCATTTGAATGGAAAAAACGGGAAGAATTTTCTGTAAAAGGAACAGGACAATTTTCTTCAATGACAATGGAGCGGGACGAGCGTGTTCCTTTTGCACTGAGTCACTCTTTAAGGGCCTGGGTACTAACAAAAACAGCACCAAACCGCGTGTTTAATTTATCAAGAAGCATGGAACTAGTGGGACGCCGCAGATGGTACAGGAGTTTTCAATCATTCCGACAAAAACGAGAAAAGAAGAATACTTCAGAAAAAAATCAATTGGAAAAGTCTGTTACGTTTGATTTACCACCGTAACAACCGGGTTTTACATACAAAAGGAAAGCGCCCCTTGTATAGAACCGGACACCCCAAAAGGGCGGCTCTAGAGGACGGTACGACAACGGGCGGCTCTAGAGGACGGTACGACGTTGTCGAACCGTTGTCGACGATGTCATTGTTTGACAAGCTGACGACAAGCCAAGGGTTTACCAAATGCAGTGTTCAACAAGTGAAAAACAAACTGACATTAAAAATTACGAACCATGACTGATACAAAGAAATTGTTTCGTGCAAATCAACCTATGACTCGTTATTCGCAACACGGATAAAGTCGTGAGATTTTGAGACATGTTTTCAAGTTTTCACGAAAACTCAGATTACATTTCATAGAGAAGCTTGAAACACTAACTCTTCTGTACTGGTCGGTTTTAACCAGGAAGCAAAGAACTAAGAACTCGAACTAGAAGA
>JAEMWC010001315.1:10000-17500 GCA_016490735.1 Pachyseris speciosa
ACAAAAAGGAAAAAAAAAGTGCACTGATTTTGCGCAAGAAAACACTAAATTATTTAAAAGATAAAAGTTTTACAAACTCGGAGCTAAAAGTTAAAACTTATGAAATATTTCGTCCGTTTTTTTCAACCGGACTTCATCAGTCAATGATATGAATGTTAAAAAGATGAATTTTAAAAAGGGGTTTTAACGCCTCTTGGGGCATTAACGCCTCTTGGGGCATTCCTCTTGGGAATTGTGTCATAGATAGCTGCTAATTCGTAACCATTGTCTCTGTTTAACGCCGGTTTCGTAAGTTTAATTTGAATAGCTTCTTTTATCCTGCGTTTGAAGGTGTTACCTTCGGTTGATAGTACTTTTGTCTTATTTGGGTCCACCGAGTGGCCCTCCAGGCGACAAAACAAACAGAGAAAACAAACAGAGACAATGGTTACGAATTAGCAGCTATCTATGACACAATTCTAACCCCCAAGAGGCGTTAAAACCCTTTTTAAAATTCATCTTTTTAACATTCATATCATTGACTGATGAAGTCCGGTTGAAAAAAACGGACGAAATATTTCATAAGTTTTAACTTTTAGCTCCGAGTTTGTAAAACTTTTAACTTTTATTATGTTTCCGGAGCAGGAAACAAATGATTTTGATTGTACTAAATTATTTAGGTTTCATTCACTGAAGAATGCTTTTCCTTGAACACAAAGTGAAATATTCAGGCTATTTCAAAAGGCATCTGGTATCTGGTATTTCTGACCAGAATCGACATAATCCATGTCATGTCTGGTGCTGATGTTGAAAAAAACATGGTATCCCTAGAGACCCACCCTTATGTTGCATTATCCTAGTTTTTACATACCAAATAAACAGAAATGTTTGTAAAATGAATTTTTGTCTCTAAGGTAAGAAATGTCTCAAAATTTAGTTCCGTCAAAATTTGCTATCATCCGTATTATACTCACCAAAACCAAAAGATTTCAACGTACCTCAGTTGGTTCACCTGTGCTGGCTGTGGTGCGGCTTGTCGTTGTTGGTCTTATTGTGGTTGGAGGGGGAGGTCCGAGGGCCTGAAATAAAACCAAAGAACAGTTACCATAGCAATGCACACTACGCATTAATTTACGTCTCCAACAAAGAGACATTCGCTATTCAAACCTCGACGTCGGCGGCGGAAATCCAAGAAAAAAAATTCTTTTTCTTCGCAACACTAGTAATGAGGAATTCAGTATTGCACGATGATCAGGTCAATACCTGATTTTACTTACTGGTATCATCTGATCAGTCATGCGCACCAGTCCATTAACTGCAGGAATGTCACCAACCACGTGAGCAACACCATTGACAAGGACTTCGCCCTGTGTGATAACACAAGTTCAACCACTTGTTACCAGAATAATATACTCTAAAAAATAAGTCAATTCTAATTGGCTAAAAAAGCAGTGCAGTTTTGCTGTAGCACAGTGCAAAAACGTGTAACACGAGTGCAAAGTTGTAACACAGTGCAATTACAAATGTATTTTGATTGGTTTAGAAATAGAAATTTGAATTAGCCAATCAAGTCGTAGCTGTTTCTATAGCAACAAGTTCGCGGTAAGTTTTAGCCGCGTTGAAAATGGTGAAAACATAAAACAATGGCCGACGTTTTGAACAGGTTTTCTTTCGCAGAGGAGCTGAAAACAGCTATAAAAACGAGCACAGCGCGGAAAGCACTGCTTTTTGGCTGTCTGTTTGGAGAAAGTGATGTCTAGAGAAGGGAATTACCGACGAAATCGAAAGCGGAGCCGTTGAACTTAAGCTTATATAACACTTTGCTCAAGCCAAGCCGCCGAGAAAACAACAGCAAACAAGACGAAGATTATGAACCAGAAATACTGAAGGTAATGATTATACAGCACTTGATAGACACTTGAAAAACAAGGTAGCCTTATAGCTATAGCTTACAACTTTTCAGCCGGTTTTTGCAGCTTAAAAAACATTACATACATACATACATACTTTATTGAGACTCCCTTCAACAGGGCTTTTCAGTCACAATGTTAAGAGAAAAAAAAAAGAAAACTTATTTACAGTAATTTAATTAAAATCAAAATATATTCAAAATCATTCAAAATATATCCAAATTTACTTCGTATAGAACATATTGTTAAAAAGTGTCCGCTTAAAAACTTTGACAAAACTGCTGTTTTGACCTGCGCGTGATGAATAAATTATTTTTGCACGTGATTCACCTGCGTTGCTTATGCAACACAATTTTTTCGTGTATATTATTAATATGTAATCACATGATTTTTCTCGTGGGGTCGACATGTGAGAACTGGGGATATGAAAAAGGTTTTCTTTTTCGGGGATTGTCTCAACTACTTTTGTCCATGATTGTAGTTTCAGTTGACAAACCATTTCACTTTCTTTCTTTCATTTTTTTTTATTTCACACTATTTACATAAAATTAACATAGAAAGAAAAGTATAATTACAACAGATGATTACAAGATTTTCATTGTGACTTCAATTCGGTACATAATATTGAATTAAATTCAGGCATGTATTCAAGTAACTTAATGTAGAAACGACTGGAAACCTTTCCCCCCTCCTAGTGAGGCGTTATCAGTTACCACTTTTATTTGCATCTTACATTGGGTAGTTTTCTGATGAACAATTTTGTCCCAGCCAGGGAGGTCACAGTCAAGTCACTAATCAAGTTGTTCAGCGGAAGCCTTCCAGGTAAGATATGATTTCGCAGAACATGCAAGGTGAACTTCTGTGAAAGGAAGAGACAATCGTCTACATATTTGAAGAACTTCGGTGACAAACAATTAAGCGTCCAGCGAAAAAAAAGCATTAAGAAAAAGTGGGATTAACAGGCCATCTTCCGCAGTCCCCGCACAGTTCGCTTCGTTAACCGTCCCCTTTTTCTTCGTGAAAGTTAAAAAAATTCAAATATTGTGACGTCACACTTAAGGACTCTATCAGTTATCAAAATCATTAATAATTCATGAAGAGAAAACAAAGGAATTCACTAGCATGAAGGAAGCTCGGATATGTGATCCTAATTATCATGAAATTGGGCGAACTTCTCAAATTCATTAATAATTCATGAAAAGAACACAAAGGAAATCACAACCGTGAAGGAGGTTTGGATACGTGATCCTAATTATCATAAACTCATTAATAATTCATGAAGTGAAAACAAAGGAAATCACTGCCGTGAAGGAGGTTTGGATATGTGATCCTAATTATCATAAAGTCATTAATAATTCATAAAGAGAAAACAAAGGAAATCACTGCCGTGAAGGAAGTTGGGATACGTGATCCTAATTATCATAAACTCATTAATAATTCATGAAGACAAAACAAAGGAAATCACTGCTGTGAAGGAGTTTGGATACGTGATCCTAATTATCATGAAATTGGGTGAACTTCTCAAATTCCTTAATAATTCATGAGGAGAAAACAAAGGAAATCACAACCGTGCAGGAGATTTGGATATGTGATCCTAATTATGATAAAACTGGGTGAACTTTTGCTTTGAATTTCTCCAAATATTATTGAGGCTTTGAGAAGCTATATGAAACACTCGAAAAAGTGTTTCATTAGATATTCAAACACTTTGAAGCCGGTTAACAACCCCCTTTCTCAAATCTGATAAAATACTCTTATATATTACACACTCTTGGAAAAACTGCGGGGTTTGTCTCCTCCTTTCTGATCATCACTGGGCCTGCATAAAATCATGGCAATGTAACTGGGATGGGCTGATAAACACACAGATTTAAACACGAAAGAGTAAAATTAGTTTGTTGTTTGGTTCATTAGCCTTGTTTCGTCCATTGTGTACTAGTATTTTAATCGTTGAGCTCCCTCGTTAAATTAAAGATATCGCACTCACCGGAGCAACAACAGCACTGTTAATAGGCACAAACACAGTGAAGGTATTTCCTGACTTCTGCAGCTCTTGATATAAAGATAAGGCCTCTGGCACATTCATGGAAATTTGGTGCAGGACCTGTTAAGAAGAAAATTGTCGGAACATGACAATTTGGTCATATCAGTGGCTTTTTCCTGAAAATTTTCGCTAAACGGAGTTTTTAATCGATTCCCCAGTTCATGAGTGAAACGAGACAATGTGGAAAAAAGATTATTTGCTCAAGGAAATAGAAAGACGTTCAAACAAAAACAAGAAGAAAGAATGAGCGTCCAACTTGCTAATGGCTCATACTGTACGGAAAAATCTGTATTTGTAAAACTCACATAAAACAAAACAAGGCAAAAACGAGAGAACGATAACAAAAAGGCATCATCACCTTGTAGAATTCTGTGGCGTTTCCAGTTGCAAGTAGAACCTTGAAGGTAAAACAAGTACAATTCTTGAAATGACTGCAAGTACCAATTACTGACCACAACGGCCCGAGTAAAGGCTAGGACTTTCTCAGGGTCAGGGTTGGGATTTGGGTTAGGGTTGATTGGTAACTGCGTATCAAGGTGAAACGACTCGTGCAAAAAAAAATAAAAGAAGGAAATTTAATTACTGCGGACGTGAGCGGTTTTCAATTGAGTGTCGAACGTAATTCGTGTTTGCTTTCGGTTTTCATTACTTCGCTCTGCGATTGGTTGACAAATCTCACTTCACTTTCTCAACCAGTGAGAAGCATAACCAAAACCAATAGTGACTTGCAGGCGCGCATTTTTCCGCGCTTGGCGGCGGCTGCATGTATAATTGATTCGATTTCTGATTGGTTCATTGCGCTGTTTGTGTCTGCTGTGATTGGCTAGAGTAATTGCTTTGGTTTTGGTTTTATGACAATCAGTTGAAAAGTGCTGCAAAAGTGCCGAGATAATTCGCTTTAACAACTTTCTACCTCTATAATGGTTCCTTCACAAGTGAATCCATCTCCTACGAAGCCAGCTCGGCAGGAACACGTGACACCATTACCTGAAATAAAACGTTAATAGTTAAAGTGAAAAATAACGCTGTAAATTATAATGTCATGCCGGTAACATGTGACCGGCACTAAGCGCGGGAAAACTTGGCTCCGGTGCAAAGCGCGGGAAGACCAAAAACTAGTGCCAAGCGAGGGAAAATATTCTACCGGTGCCAAGCGCGGGAGAACACAGAACCGAGGATACCATGTACCCGATGCTAAATCAATACCGGAAAACGTGTCAACAGTGTTATTAGTGCCAAGCGCGGGAAGACCCTATAACTGGTTCCAAGTGCGAGGAAAAGCGCGGGAAAACTTTCAACCGGTGGCAGGCACAGGAAAACATGACCCCGAAGATAAGCACGGGAAAACGTGCAACAAGTGCCAAGCGTCGAAACCCATAACGACCCGATACAGGACCCCGCAAGTTTTGTTAACTTCTACTGTATCGTTAATACACACACTGCAAATATGGAGCTGAACAAAACAAAGACAAGTACCAGAAAAAAAAATAACTTGCTCGTACCATTATCCACACAGTTTGCATGGACAGAACATCCTCCGTGATTCTGGGCACAGGGTGAGTTTGGAGCGTGTGGCTGACAAGTGAAGCCAACTTGATAAAAACCGGCTTTACACTGACAGCGCTTTGTACCCTGGCAAAGGAAAGGATTGCTTGATTTGACGCTTACTGCCAAAGAGCCATGCCGATCCACAGTTATTTCAAAGCAATGACGGGCTATCTACTTTAACGCCTTAAAACGTCGTTGCAGAATTTCCAGTTATCATTATTAATTATTATATGGTTAGTATTTGTAGCCAATATAACACGAACTCTGATTGGTTAAGCGCACTAACCACTAGGGCATTGTTAATTACTTAATAACCGAGAGTGAGGTCGTTACAGGAAGATCTCAAACTGAGGCCTTGCCGTATTGACCGAGCGATAGCGATGTCAATACAGCTAGACCGAGTTTTGAGATTTTCCGGTAACCACCGAACGGTCGAGGTTATTAAGTTGTTTATTATATGGCTAACAAAACGGTTGTAAAAAAAAAACTTTAGTTCAAGCGGAAGTCGTCACTTCACATCCGGTAAAGCGGGCGCTTATCTATTCGTTTCAAACCCAAATCAAACTTTTCACTGACAGTTTTCCTGGTCGTGTTTTCACGTTTTCGCTCTAGTCGCAACAATTTTCAATGTACATAGAACAAATGTGGCCTTTGGATAACCTTTTGTGTTTTTCCCCTTTCCTAATTTGCATAATCCGTAATCGGCCCGTGGGCATTACGGTAGGCTAGTGTTTGTAGCCGATATAACGCGCGCTCTGATGCCCAAGGCCCGATTACGGATTATACAAATCCATGGAGAACGTGACATCTCTGGCTGTTTGGGAACTGGGACGAAACCGCCGTTCGCTCCGAGAAAAAGCAGGTTAAGACGTGGACATAATCTAGAGTTGCTTGTACTTCTCTACGCCGATAATTCAGTTTCGGACGCAGAAGTTGCGTTTCTCTACGATACATACAGTTACAAAAACTCCAGATTTTTAGTACGAAAGCTACGACAGATTTAACTTAGAATTCATGAATGCCGTTGAATGTGTCAAAAGGAAAATCTTCCGCGCCTTGTTAACCTTTTACAGCTCCCACCAGTTTTCAGGTGCGAGCAGAGAAGTATTTGCGACAATACGGAAGGGCTATATCTGTCTTGTTCTTGACATGCCGACGTAATAGCTTCAAATTTACAAGTTCCACCTGCAAGGTGACAAAGAACCTAGTTTACTTTTCTCCGGCCCGGAACTCAGAAATAGCTTCTTCCTACTCTGACATCCACGAACAGAGCCACGTTTTAAGACGTCCACAAAGTCAGCAAGCATTAGGCTACAAATGTGAGAACAATTAAGCTCAATACTCACGTTCACTACAGAACGGGAAACCTCATGTTATGGCGTCCTGTGTGTCTTGTGGACAACGAGTTGTGGACCCTAGGGCATACGCAATAGCATCGAACTATGATTTCTTAACTTCCGGTCGTTTATGTCCACGTCCTCGGGCTATTTGCTAAAGGTCGGTATTGTCACATAAAAATTGTTCTTGTACACGAGGCTTTAGTTACCCATAGTTACTGGACATATCAACTCACCGGCCCAGTAAACAGGCAGTTGGCATTGGTGCCGCAACCTCCATTATTGGTAGCACACACGTCATTAATCTCGCAATAGTACCCATCACCATGGTAACCGGGTTTGCACGAGCATGTTACTTGATTGGCAGCCGCTTGGGAGCAGGTTGCAAACACGTGACATCCCCCATTATCGATATTACAGTCAACAGCAGGTACTGAAAACAAAGTTATTTTCTGTAACGATCGCAGTAATTAAGTTTTTGTTTGATTGAGAGTATTTGAGAGTGCATCGAGACATGCCGTCTTCTTTACTGACCTACCATTCCTCACTCCAGAGACCATGGAGAGATTGGCGCATGTGCGAGATTATGGGTTTGCTTGGGTAGACACGGAACTATTATAAATCGCATTAGAAAAGAATGGTGGGCTGTTGTGACGAAAAAAGTGTTTTAAATAAAGCAGAT
>JAEMWC010001315.1:27500-122500 GCA_016490735.1 Pachyseris speciosa
TTACGACACTCCATAAAACAGTTCCAACCAATTGAATGCATACCTTTGGGCTACTGACTGAAGAGGGTGGTGGACTTAATGCGCTGTCCAGCTTCAGTATAATGCCATTTGAAGCCTCGTAGGCTCCAACTATTCTGGATACATTTCCATAACCATCAGAAAATGATGATATATTAACCTGAAATGAAATGAGAAACACGTTAAATGTCGCAAATAAAATAACAACTATTCGGACAGACGGATGCTACAATTAGAGCGAAATGCACACAAATGTGAAATTTTCCATTTTAAACACACAACCTTAAAAAAATCCGTTGAAAAGGCCGTTTTGTTGTCAGTGTCGCTTTTGCCACCTTGAATTTCAGTTTGACCATGTATTTGTTGAAACGTTGTCGAGCAAATTTCAGGGCAGGATATACTTACGTTAAAGGCATTACAAACCCAGAATTTGTTGTTGTTGTTGATGATGATGACGGTGGTGATGGTGGTGGTGGTGATAATGATGATGATGATGATGGTGATGATGATGATCATGATGATGGTGATGATGGTGATGATGGTGATGATGATGATGATGATAATAATAATAATGACGATGGTGGTGGTGATGATGTTGATGATGTTGATAATGATGATGATGATAATAGTGATGATGGTGATGATGATGATATAATAATGATTAGGATAATGGTAATGATGATCATGTTGATGATGATGATGATGATGGTGGTGATGATGTTGATAGCGATGGTGATAATGATGATGATGATGATGATGATGATGAATGATGATGATGATGATGATAATGGTGATGACAATGATGATAGTGATGATGATGATGATGATGGTGATGATGATTATGATGATGATGATGGTGGTGGTGGTGATGATGATAATGATAATGTTGATGATGGTGATGATGATGATGATGATGATGATGATGATGGTGATGATGATGATGATGATGATGATGATCATGTTGATGGTGATAATGGTGATATGATGATGATGGTGGTGATGATGATGATGATAGTGATGATGATAATGATGATGATGATGAGGATGACGACGAAGATGACGACAATGATAACGACGATGATGATGACGAATTTATTTTCATATCATTGACATTGTCTCGCAGATGAATCAAAGAATAGATAATTTGAGATAATGAAATGCTTTGGCTCACTGATGGTAGCCATACCTTTGTTTTTACGGTTATATGTGGTCCAAGCAAAGTTGTTAAATTCGCAGATCCACCCTTAAGGGATATTCTCGTACATGCGATGATGTGGTACTTCAGCAACATTTCTTCCTCATTTGCTGGTGAATTCACATTGCGCCGCTATAAAGCGAAACAAAATAAATTAAACTTGGAAGAGAACAACAGTAAAAGTTGCTATTCACTTTGGAACATTGTCACTTTTGCTGTTAAAATCTGAAAAAAAAAAGACAAAATGCACTTCCATAAAATTTCGGCGTTACGTTTTGAGTCACACTTTTCTTCACCTTGTAATCAAAATTCACTTCTAAGAACATTCTCAGTCAGCGGGAGATAACGAGCTCAGTTAACTTTTGACGTTAATTGGCATTCGACTAACCGGCCCAGGGTAAGTAAGCCTTTTACACACAATACCTTTCGACGTCCTGATTGTGAATTCGTTAGAGCAGCATTGACTGGAGCCAGAAGATTAAAATACCCGTGTGAACCCAGAAGTTTGTCCAGTCCATGTTTCTGAAAACAGAAAGAAAATTTCATCAAATGTCATATCAATTTTATTTTATGTATTTTATTTTATTTTATTAGCTTCACCAGAGACCTGACAGGGACACTACAACAGCTTGCGCCAATTACTGTAGGCCTGTAACTGCAAATTCCTCCCCCATAACCACCGCACTGGGGACTACGTCCCCTACTCTTTTCGAACAGTGCGTGGGTTCTTTATCGTCCCACAGATTAAGAACAAGTATTGTGCAAGGCTGCGTGCTAAGAAAACATTTTGGGAGCCAAAAACTCTAAACCTTTGAAATCCAGGGTGCCCAGCATATACATTTTGTGCAAAAACCTAAGAATTACTTGTCGCCCAAAGGTGAAAGTAAGTTGCCAGGGTCCACTGGGCGCTGCTAGAGCACAGCCCTGTTGTGAGACGGGGCCTACGGTTTATCGTCCTTATTCGAGAAGACTAGAAAGTCTAACCGTTTGTAGATGTAATTACAAAGGCAGCACTTTCTCCTCAATTATTTAAAGACCTTGAGTGTTGGTCCGGCCGGGGATTGAACCCGCGACCTCCCGCATGGTAGAGTGGCTTTCAATTGTAAGTGTCGAAAGTAATTAGTGTTTTCCCTGAATTTGCTTTGCTACGCTCTGCGATCGGTTAGAAAAGTCGCACCACTTTCTCAACCAATGAAAACCAAAGACAAAGCCACCAGTGATCTGCTTGTACGCATTTTCCCGCGCTTAGCGCTGGCTCCATGTTTTCGCTTCGAATTCATATTGGCTCGATGAACTGCTTCCTCTTGCTGTGTCCAGGATTGAACGCAAGTGCGAAATTCGCGAAAAATCGCAACCTGAATTATTTTTTGCTATTTGCGATTTTTCTCTCAGTCACACGTACTTCTAACATAGCGAATGTTTGTAAGTTTTGTATTTGCGTTCCATCCTGGCCATATCTGCAAAATGCGGTCAACTCTCTTTGCACTTACAATGAGTAACCTGTTCATCTCGGACAATTGTGGATCAAGTGTGAGAGCCTGGGGGAAAGACAAGAACAAAGAAATAATAAAATGTTAAAAGTGTAATTTAACATAACGCAGTGGTGCTGTACGAATCTGTGAACAAATTCATGATCTAAAGAAACTTAACAGACTACATGTGATGAAAATGCACAGTCGTGCCATACATTCTTCCCAATAGCAACTAAAAAATTGTTGTATTAATTATATTGTAGAAATTAAGTGAGGTCGAGACTTATTTCCGTGCAGAACAATGATAGCGCAGATATTTGAGAGCATGCAGTCTCAAATTGTCTAAAAGAATCTCAAACAGCACTATGGGATCAAGAATGGCTGTCCCACCGATTAAAGAGTTGAAGAAAACTCTTGAGCTGGGTATGTCGCTACGTTTTCTCAGATTAAGGGCTTTTTGTCAAGTCACTGGTTTTCCTCGCTCCGCCTTTTTTTCGCCTCGTTTTCAGTTCCAAATTTACAATCTCATTAGCGCATCAAAGAAGTTAAAATTTACCTCTGTTATATCTCCAATGCATGTGAATCCATCACCGACAAAGTCTCTTCTACAAACACACCTCCGTTGGTGTGGTCCCACGTGTACGCAATCAGCTCTGTCGCTACAGCCGCCATTATCCTGATAGCAAGAAACGAAAAGAAAAAGAAAGGCTACAACTGACTGTATGTCCAACTGGATTTGCAAAAAGCTATTCGCGCTAAAGCGGCCGTTGCTCACGCTCTTTTCCTTTGTCTTTCCTGCTGTGGTGTAATTTTCGGGCTTGTTGGACCCAAAATGAACTCGAGTTCTGGACCTATTACGGTCAAAATGGTCGCAATTCTTGGTAGGTAGGTTTTTGCAAATCCAGCTAGATGTATATAACAAGAAATGCAAGACGTCCCGTGCTTGCCTCAGTTAGATACGCATAACAGGCAGACTGCGCGCTTGCAACGCCAAGTTAACTAAATTTTAAAACTTGAAGCAAATTGAATTTATCAGTTCAAACTAATCATGGCATGTACCAATTACTCACCAGTTCACAAGGATTTATACCAAAACAAGACTTCTCGCCATCCCCAGAGAAATCCTTCTTGCAGAAACAGTTCCGCTGCATAAAAAAAGAATGCAAAATACCTTAGGATGCAGCTTGTTACATTCATTTCTTAGCGCTTATCCCCGTTACAACGAGGAAGCTTTGGGGTACATAGAGCCAAATATAGTCCACGGCAGTCTAAATCTCAACCGCTGAGCCCGCGCTTTCGACTTTTTCCCTTATCGTCAAGCATATATTACATAAAAAATTCCTTACCTTCCCAGGGCCTATGCTGACACATGTTGCATTGTTGTGGCAACCACCATTGTTGGTCTGACATGGATCGATGGCTGATTCAAGGAAAAATATAATAATTACAGAATGAGTATCATGTTTGTCGTTTCCAGTCGTCAGGGAACAATATGTTTTAGACATGCCACCGAGATACTTGGAGCTCCCTCAAATGTGTGATCAAGGACGTTAGAGAACTATATTGTCACATCTCCAAAATATATTAAGACATCCCGACGTCTAAGACACGCATTACAGGTTTTTTGTGCGTGTAAGAATCTGACCGTGTCTATCTTTAATATTACAAATAAATTCAGAGGTTTGACTAAACTGAGCTCCGCCTTTCCTAAGATACGGTCAAGAGAGTTTGACTATGACACTTTTCTTTACAAGAGAGTTCACCTATACATGTCTATCATATCTTGATAATCAAAATAGAACACCACGTAATATATATTATCTTAGAACGCTTTACTAACCAATACAAACTTGTCCATCCCCCGTAAAGTCTTTATGGCACATACACGACCGGAAGCTTGGCTGGCTGATGTCAATCAAACAAGTCGCGTTTGGATGGCAACCGCCATTGTTGACAACGCAAGTGTCGATCGCTGGCAGCAACAAAGAAAATGACTTGTTAATTAAGTCCAACCTCCAGTGAGCGGATACCCTTGGGCCCGAGTATAGGTGTCCGCTACGAGAGGTGTCCGCCTTCACGCGGTTATAAATACAAAGTTTAAGTGGAGAAATTGCTAGGACGGTAATGTGTTGGTGTCCACCGGACTACAGTAGGTATCCGCAAGCGGTTCGAATATATCACCACTGAAACTTTTAAGATTACAATTCAGGCTCTGAACCCTACCATCATGAACAACGTAGCGAGGTAAGTCAACTAGTTTGTCTTTCCATGTCTTATGAGCTCGAGATTGCGCCCTCATCAGCTATCACGCATAGAAATCGAGACCGAATAATCTAATCACTTTAGTATAAATCTAACAAGTCGTTCAAAACTAAACAGTAAATTATCTAACTCCTCCTCGCTGACACCTCGATAACGCGGAGCGGCCGCCGTTTTGTTGAAAAGCGCTACTCACTATCTATTACAGAATAGATAGCGAGTTGCAACCTTGAACCCAGGCTCTCTCTCTTTTTCTCCCTTGTCGTCGAGAGGGAGACCCTGGTTGGACCTGATCACGTGACCACCCTAAATCTGGGTGGTAAAAAAAATATGGCAGCCAGGGGTGACAAAGTGAAGAAACCGTTCGCTTTGACAAAACGGCTTTAATGACCCAGCCTCCCTGCGGTATGGTTGTTTTTACTGGTCACGAGATCAGGTCCAACCATGGTCTCTATCTCGACGACAAGAGAGGAAAAGACAGAGAGCCTGGGTTCGAGGTTGAGCGAGTAGCGTAGCCAATAAGAGAACGGCATTCGTGATAGAACGCCAGTAGATTTATACTAAAAGCAAAACGTTGAACACGCATCTTTATCCTTTGTTGTTGCTAGTTTTGATGAGACGGATATACGACTTTCAAAGCAGAAAAGGAAAGGAAAGGAAAGGTGTTCGTCATCGTGGTTTCAAATGATAGCTGAGTTAATCTTTTGTCTCATGATTGAGTCACAAAAGTCAGAAAAGGAATGATAACAAAACTTACCTGCGCAGTGAGTTCCATTTCCAGTGTATCCGGCGTCACACTCGCAACTTTCATTGCCAGTTGGACCACGGCACCTGACATAAACAATAGTCCAGTTCTGAGTCGGTACTCCCTTATATGGGCTATATAGGTATGTGCGGCCTCAACGGGTATGGTTTTTTAGCCGTTTTGGTCTGAAATAGGGTATCAATTTTGACTATTTTGGTCTGAAATAGGGTATGGTTTGTGCACTCTAGTCTTGAACGGGTATGTTTTTTAGAAGAAGCTACTTCTTCATCATTAGGCGATAAAACCGTCAACAAAAGCCCTTCTCAAATTATGTTTACGTGAAATAGGTCTGTAATAGGGTATCGAATTTTTGGTCAGGTCTGAAACAGGGTAGGGAAAATCGCAGATTTTGGTCTGAAATAGGGTAAGGGTTTCAGGAAGCGGGCCGCACATCCCCACCCAATTTTCCTGGGAGTACCCCCCTCCCCCACCCGCAGGTTTGTACTAACCCCGTGTTGGCTAAAGCGCGCTTTCAACAACTGACCAAAGGGCTGAATTCTTTCAAGAATCGATCTTATCAATGTACCAACTGTTGGGTTATTCCAAAACATAGACCCAAGAAGTATACTTGATTTCATAATGATACTTTTCTTTGCACTAGTGGTAAGAACGTTTTTTACTTACGTGGCATGTCGACTGCAGACAGTTGGAAGACAATTGGCGTAATTTGAAGCTAAAAGACGATAAGCAAACGGTTACTACATCATGTTATCATGGTCGCCATCTCAATTATAGAACGTACGAAATATAGATACCTTTGAACAACTCGGCCAGACTGATAATATACCCTTTAGTCTACTTATTCCACAATCTTCGATAATTTCACCCTCGGTAATCTTCGTTATTACTCGGGTCGCTTCGGAAACGTTCGATAAAAAGGCCGGGTTATGGATATGAAATGACTGGTCAAACTTTGTGTGACCAGTCATTTCATATTATACAATGCAATGCTTTGGTAATCTACTTACAGACGTTACATAGCCGCCCCTTCCAACCATGATGGCAAAAACAGGTGCCGTCTCCATTGATTCCCTCGTTACATGATCCATTGATGCAATTACACTCTGAAAAACAACTCAAACAAATTAGCTTCACAGCAGACACACATCTCTACCCAAAGGGTACATGTGTGGGATACACTGCCCACAACGCATTGCAAACTTTGCAACTCATTAACATTAACAGACTTACAATCCGATGACATTAGTATGGGATACCACAGGTATCCCACACAAAAATTCTAGCGTTTACCTAATAAGTCTCAAATGCATTGAATCAATTCGACTGCAAGGATGCTGAGGACTGCGAGGGCAAGAATTGATAACAGTATAAAGAAAAGTGACTTATAAGTTGTACCTTGTACATTAAACATGGTGGGTGATAGTTTTAAGGCCCTGGCAAACGAGGGCACAATGTTGCGGACACACTGCACGTTTGTTGCGGACACAAATGTTTCCCTGTTTGCTCGCGCGCGCAACATTTGTTGCGGACACAAATTGTTTCTGGTAAAAATCAGAAACATTTTTTTGCGCGCGCGCGCAAACAGGGAAACATTTGTGTCCGCAACAATGTGTCCGCTACAATGTGTCCTCGTTTGCCAGGGCCTTTAAGCACAGAAACATTTACCCATTGAGCAGTTTGCTCCATATTTCCCAGGAATGCACTTCTCACATGCTGTACCGGTAAAGTTCGCGGAACACTGGCAGTGACCATTGCCCGACTTGCCGTCATCACACTTGCCATTACTAGAACAAGGACTGCTAAGGTTACCAGGACAGGCTGACGAAGAAACAAAACAGACAAGTAGGCTTCAAAAAAATTCATGCACCGAAAAGTCCCCCTCCCCCCTCCTAGAAAGTAATTCTCGTTTGCTTTGGTTTTTCTTTACATCGCTCTGTGATTGGTTGGCAAAACTCGCGCCACTTTCTCGACCAATGAGAAGCAAAGCCAAAAAACCAGTCGTGACTTGCACGTGTGCATTTTCCCGCGCTTTGCGCCGGCCGCATGTTATTGCTGCGTATTCTGATTGGTTCTTTGCGCTGTTTGCGCTTGTTGTGATTGGCTAGAGTAATTGCTTTGGTTTTGGTTTTACGACACTCAATTAAAAACCGCTCTGTACATGAAGTACTGACTACAACAGTTAAGTCGTGAAAACACTACAACGAGAGTTTAGAAGGTACAGTAACTCACACTGGCAGTCTTGACCCCAGAATCCTGAACAGCACTTTTTGGTCTGCAAGCAAAATTCGATGTTACTTATTTTCTTCATAAATGATCCGCGGAGTACACAGGACATGTAAAAAGCCAAAGATATCCCTCCGTGTGGCTTTCTATTTCGATCATCAGACCGCTGCACGGAAGACTGCGGGCTCGAGGGCTTTAGACGAACCCAAAACTCCAGAAACTAGGAGAAGACTGGCACGAGTGAGGGATCCTGAGATCGTTGGACAACCGGAAGACCACAAACATTGCATTTCCAGTGTTTTCAGAGCCGCTAAAGTAGCTAGTTTTAAATATGCTTCAATCAAATCAACTCCTTTTCCTTTCTCCCAAACCATCCCACAATCCCTCAGTCGCATTAGTATCTTAGGGTCTTTCTTCTGACCCTGGGAACGAGGTTGTTCTCTTCATAGCTTCTGGAAGGAAATTTTTTTCCGCGCGTTCGATTTATATTTCAACAAGCTGAATCGAAATTGCCGCCAAATAGAAAACCCCTCGTATCACGTGGCCTTTATTATGAAGAGATCGAATTGAAGCTTTCTTACCGTAGTTGTCCTTTCACATATGGCCTGGCAGCCCCGAACAGTTACAAAAAGAAGTGTGATCCAGCAAGAATTTAGCCGAACACCCTGGGGAGAAATACGATTGAATTATTGTATGGGTACATGGTTAGGAAAGTAAATGGGTAGGGGAGTGCATGGTTAGGGGAGTGCATGGTTAGGGGGGTGCATGGTTAGGGGGGTGCATGGTTAGGGGAGTGCATGGTTAGGGGGTGCATGGTTAGGGGAGTGCATGGTTAGGGGAGTGCATGGTTAGGGGGGTGCATGGTTAGGGGGTGCATGGTTAGGGGAGTGCATGGTTAGGGGAGTGCATGGTTAGGGGGGTGCATGGTTAGGGGAGTGCATGGTTAGGGGAGTGCATGGTTAGGGGGGTGCATGGTTAGGGGGTGCATGGTTAGGGGAGTGCATGGTTAGGGGAGTGCATGGTTAGGGGGGTGCATGGTTAGGGGAGTGCATGGTTAGGGGAGTGCATGGTTAGGGGAGTGCATGGTTAGGGGGGTGCATGGTTAGGGGAGTGCATGGTTAGGGGAGTGCATGGTTAGGGGAGTGCATGGTTAGGGGGGTGCATGGTTAGCGGAGTGCATGGTTAGGGGGGTGCATGGTTAGGGGAGTGCATGGTTAGGGGAGTGCATGGTTAGGGGAGTGCATGGTTAGGGGAGTGCATGGTTAAGGGGGTGCATGGTTAGGGGGGTGCATGGTTAGGGGAGTGCATGGTTAGGGGAGTGCATGGTTAGGGGGGTGCATGGTTAGGGGGTGCATGGTTAGGGGAGTGCATGGTTAGGGGGGTGCATGGTTAGGGGGTGCATGGTTAGGGGGGTGCATGGTTAGGGGAGTGCATGGTTAGGGGGGTGCATGGTTAGGGGGTGCATGGTTAGGGGGGTGCATGGTTACTTATCTACAACTCTCACATTAATAGAAACCTCCACTTACAACAAATTAACCCTAACTTCTTGGAAATAATAACTACAGTCCAAAATTTAGTTTACATCGTGGACATAACATTTTATGCGCACAAAAAAACACTGGGTATCTATACCGCCTACTTCCACTTTTAAATTTCCCGCGCGCCGCCATTTTGGATTTCATGACGTCAATTGGTTGCATCTATTGTCAGGCAGCAAATGAAGGAGAAAATCTATTGTGCTAAATAATACACCATTTTGCTAATGATCAGTTCCTGGTGAATTGTGGGTAGATACAGTCCTTTGTGGGGGCAAACGGCCATTTTAGGACGTAATTTGACTGTTTGCTCCCATAAAGGACTGGATCTACCCACGATACACCAGGAACTGACCATTAGCAAACTAGTGTATTGTACAACCAAATGACATTATGAAATCCAAAATGGCGGCGCATGGGTAATTTAAAAGCGAAAATAGGAAATAATCATATCCATTTTTTTTGTACTCTTTGAAACTAAAATCTGGAATCTAGTAATTATTTTCAACAATTTTGTGTGAGTTTGCTGTAAGAGTGGAGGATCCCGCTAACAACATGAGTAGTCAAATTTGCAGTCGGGGTTGGAAAATGGGGAAGGATCGACTAAAAAACTAGGGATCTATAATAAAAAGGCTGTCAAAAGGAGTTTTTTTGTTGAGGTAGATTTTAGAGAATTTATTGGAAAGTTCGTGAGATATGAAATACCTATTACTTACGATTCTGGTGAAGCCATTCGGACATGTTGGATTCATAAGCAGGCAGTAAACACAGGATCCCTGAATACAGAACAAGAAATACACGCTACTATAAGTTGGAATAATGACAATGACAAATTGTAATTGGCAAAATACTTGCTCTTAAAATTAAAGGGTCATATGAGCCAACTCATTCATGCATATAGCAAAATAATTTATACGGTGCAATCTCGCCGTAACGAAATCTGTTACACCGATTGAAACATGATACTGAACAGAACCCCCATCCAGAGTGCAAAACCATAGTCTCCCGGGACTGATGGATGCCTATTATTATTATTATTATTATTAATTATTATTATTATTATTATTATTATTATTATTATTTTACTTCACGTTATTACTTGTCCACAGCCAGAACCAAACCATGGTTCTAAGGCACTAGAGGGGTGTTTGTTCAATTTACTTGATTGAGAGGACCTTTCTCAGAATGTGTGCTGTTCCCAGAAGTGCTGTTTTCTGGATTTCATGTGGGTTATTGTTGCCTGGGATTTCGCGCAGCTGTTTTTCAGTGCCTTTCCTAATAACTCCAAGGGCACCTACGACAACAGGGATTACCACTGTTCTCATCTGTCACATACGGGCTAATTTCTATCTCCAGATCTTTGTATTTAGACAGTTTCTCTGATACTTTAATGGAAGTGTTTTTGTCCGATGGTATGGCCACGTCAATTAAGGTGCACTTGTTTTCCTGCTTATTCTTGATCACAATGTCTGGGCGATTTGCTGTTATTGCTCTGTCTGTGTGGATGGGCATGTCATACAGGATAGTGATATCATCTCTTACTACCACTGTTTTTGGTTCGTGTTCATACCTTATTAATAATAATAATAATAATAATAATAATAATTATTATTATTATTATTAACTGTTAATCAGTCTCATCATAATGGAGTTACTTACGAAGCGATGACTTGTTATCGTTTCATCACAATTTCTCTTCACTGGATTCAGTACACCATTAATGCCAAACACCAGTGCCCTCCTAGCTTTCTGTCCCTTAATCACCACATCAATTCCATTGACTTTAAGCTGTTAAACACAATGTAAGATCAACTAATAAGACATCTGCAACGGAAAAGTTGTGTTTACACAGACTACCACTTGATACAGAGAAACCACAAAACTTATGTTTTTTGGAGATGCTTCTGCGTGAGCCATCTAGAATGAAAGCAGATCTTGTCTACCAAAGCACTTTTCTTTTTCAATGAAGTGCTCGCTATCCTTTTCTTCCGTTTGTCTGATTTTATTTGGTCAACTTAGTAACACATCAAATCGTCACAAATAGTGGTCAACTGTCGAAAAAAAGAAAAAAAACGTAGAGGCTTGCTTAAATGCAAGTTTTGTGCCCATTTTCGAACGCTTGAGACTGGTTACAAATTTCTACGCGTTTGAAACCAGTTGCTGCATGTTTTCCCGCGCTTTGCACCAGTTATATGTTTTCCAGAGCTTGGCACCGGTTACATGTTTTGCCGCGCTTGGCACCGGTTACTTGTTTTCCCGCGCTTGTTACCGGTTACATGTTTTCCCGCGCTTGGCACCGGTTACATGTTTTCCCGTGCTTGACGCTGGTTACATGTTTTCCCGCGCTTGGCACTTGTTACATGTTTTCCCGTGCTTGGCACTGGTTACATGTTTTCCCGCGCTTGACGTTGGTTGTATTTCTTCATTGCGAGTTCTCTTTAATAAGCAATCTCAAACATAAATTTGAAAGGGCTTCAAAGAAATGTACAAAAGTGATACATGGTAATAGAAATCAGGATAATTTAGATTTCCATGATATCTGTTACATGCAATACTGACGGCCACCTTTGTTACATAGGAATTTCATTATGATGCAAAGTATCGACTTGTGGGGGTGGGGGACAGAGGGCTAAAAATATCTCGCGCTTTTTCGCTTCGTTCCTGCCCCCGACAAATTAGAGAACTTAAGCAACGACGATGGCGACGGCAACGAGAACGTCACAAAACAATAGGCTTAATGAGGAAAAACAATGGTTCTGCACGTGCGTTTTACATTTTGGTACATTTCGTTCCGTCCTCAGCAAAACAACAATGTGAAATAACCAAATTTTAGGTTTTGTGGAGAACGCGAGCGTATGACGGTGAACTCTTCTTTCTTTTTCCCAACTTCAACACCGTTTTTGCTAATTTAGCTCCGGGATAGTTCGCCGAACATTTTACAAGTTAAAGAACTTGGAATAATCGCGAAAGAGTTACGATAACGAGAAGTTAGATTTTTAATGACGTTTTCGTTGCCGTTGCCGTCGTCGTTGCTTAAGCTCTCTAATATTTCTCGACCGCCCTTTTCAGAACTCCCGCTTCCCGCCCTCACCTCTCCATCCCGTACCCCTAACGCTAACTACTCTCCACAGGGGTCTCATCCCTGTCAAACCAACTTGCCACACGTGATCACCATCACTAACCATTCCCCCTGCGAACTTGGTAATCTTCACAAGATAATTGTTTCCTAGCCAAGATGAATATTCTTCTCCATTTCGAATGGTTCCTACTGAGAGGTAATGCTTCACAACATGATACTTCAGAATATCTGCAGTCTAAATAACACACAAAGTGTTAAGATCTAGGACCATGACGAGTTGTGATTCAAGATCAAACACTTTTGGGTTTTTACATTTTTCAGAAGGCGTAGTGCAATGCAAATTAAAACGTGCTTTGTTTCGTAGGAAGGTTTTAACTCATTCACTATAGTGTCTTTAGGATTACACGAAAGCATAAAAAGATGCATGGCCTGAAAATTGACATAATTTCTGCGTGTTATTTACAAAATTCTCACAGCGATGAAGACGTGGGTACTCGTCAGAGTTATGCCCAAGCCTGAAATGAAGTTTAGGCTTGTACGGGATTCGAACCCACGACCTCTGCGATACCGGTGCAGCGCTCTACCGACTGAGCTAACAAGCCAACTGGGAACTGGTCGTTTTGTTGGTTCGTAATATACCCGTGAGTGGTGAATATGTGAAGATGAATATGTGGAAATCATGTATTTGAACAGCGAATTAAAGAATGAAGATGTGAATTATTGTCGCAGTTATGAACACTACTTGCACGGGAATCAAACCCATGAAATCTGCGACTGATACCGGTGCAGTGCTTTACCCTCAGGCTTTACCCTCTGATGTTTGATTGACAATTAAGAGTGAATACTGAGGTTTTCAGTACCACCATTCCCTTTTTTGCGAGGGTTTCAGTGGTGGACCTGCGAAGTGTTTTCTGTGTTCACAGGCTAACAAAACACGGCGTTCCATAACATAACTTGCGTAGGATAAGCTTACCAGGCTGTTATTCTGCAGTAAAACATGTTTTTTCAGTGCAGAGTTAATAGGAGCAAATACTGTGCACGATACACACGCATCCAGTGGCGATAACAACTGGAGTCTCTGCAAGGCGCAATAAAAAACAATTTGTATACATCAGGAGTAGAGCGGTTTTTAATTGAGTGTCGAAAGTAATTATGGTTTTGCTTTGGTTTTGCATTGCTTCGCTCTGTGATTGGCCAGGAGAACTCGCGCCACTTTCTCAACCAATGAGAAGCAAAACCAAAACCCGCGCTTTACGCCGGCTACATGTAATTGCTTCGTATTCTGATTGGCTCCTTGCACTGCTTACTTCGGTTGTGATTGGTCGGAGTAATTCCTTTGGTTTTGGTTTTACGACACTCAACTGAAAAGCGCTCGGTTATCTGTTTTCCTCTTTTACTTAACAGATAGACTTTATTTGTCAGTGCGTGTGTTCTTTGCACGATGTTGCATCAAAACGTGGTATGAAGAAAGAAATACGCTTGAAGCCACAGGCGAGTAACTTGAGTGATGTTCTTACCACGTGTTCACGTTGTCCGTACCAGGGTATACACGCACTGACAAATGGAATCTATTTGTTTGGTACACTATTAATTTACTTTCTTCAGATTATGACGCCATTCGTGTGACTATACTTTAAACCTAAACTCCTCTAGACCAATCAAAACACGCGGATTACACCGGCCATTGTATAAAGGTAAATAAAAACCTTTAGCAACTACAACAACAGTGGTATATGTTGTTGCGGCTCTCTGAACGGTTTCATTAAACATGGACAGGCGAAATTAAAGGTTTCACTAAGAACGTGAAAAAAGGAAGGTAAATTTCTATCTTTGTATCTCAACGGGAATAATGCACCAAAAGTGTCGCATCTGGCATCGACCAAAAGACTATTTAGCCAGCGTCTTAATGGTTCTTACCAATGCAAGATTGAGTTAATTTCCAGGCGAATTGGTTCTACCCAGAGCGCTGCAACAAAGTAGCATCAACTTCAATAAAGACAGGCTTGTCACAGCAACTTGTTTCCAAACAAATTTCGGAAAAAAGTTGCAAGATTTGGTGGCGTTTTCTCGAATATCAGTAAACAAGGTATAAGCTTATAGAATTTCTGCCACTCCCGGTATGGATAGGGTTAACGATCGAATGTTTTTATGAAAAGCGGTCAATTTTGGAAATGGTATCTTTCATACTAAGACAGTCGATGGAAGTATACAGGTCTTTCTAGTAGCTTGTAATCATGCACGATGTTGCAATTCTCTCAAACTCATTAATTTTATATAAAAAAATTGCACCTTTTCTTGTTAAGTTCTTGTTAAGTAGAAACGTTAAATTAGAGAAAGGAAACACTACCTTCAGGATGTCGTAGAAATCCGAAAACTCTGATATGTTTCCAATAAGCTCTGAAGTTGAAGGGAGTGTACTTTCATAAGACAAACGAGACGGTAATAGAACCTGTAAGAAGAACGATTTTCAGGTTGGATCAGAGATTATCACAGTAGCCTCCTCACGTGTTAAGTACTGAAGTTGGAAGGATTCCTTAACTCGCATGGACAATCAATCAATCAATCGATCGATCGATCGATCGATCGAATCAATCCGATCGATCGATCTCGATCAATCAATCAATCAATCAATCAATTCTTTATTTAAACATGGCTATTAACGTCCATCTAATCCCGAATTAGGTTAAGAACTTTGAAACTTCTAAAGCCCCGGCTACACGTTCAAACATTGTTATAAAACATTTGTTGGATGAACAATGTTAGAACATGTAGCATGCATGTTTGATGACGTATGTTCAACATTTTTTGTTGGAAGAATGTTTTGATTTCGATCAAACATTTTCTCCAATATACAACAAATGTTCAAGCGTGTAGCCTCCCTTTCAACAATGTTGTATTGCAAAGACCAATCAGAGTTAAAGGCCCAGTCTCCAATCCGAAAGCCTAATGGCAGAGGTGGAAATTGTTGACCGCCGAAGCGACGTGTTTCCAACAATGTTATATGCGTATCCAACATTGTTAGAAGCGTTCTTACAACAATGTTGGGACGTGTTCTTCTAACAATTGTTAGAACGTGTAGCCGGGGCTTAAGACCTGTTGACTGCAGTGTATCTAACTTATTATTTTGAACTTATGGGTTCAGGCATTTTCATAATTGCGTTGAAAACATTTTTAAAAAACACCGAAGGAAAGGACTATAGTCCTTAACTCTTTATCACTCAGATCATCAAATACTTTGACTGTTTTCAAAAAGGACTTGAAGACTTATTTGTTTAAATTTGCCTTTAGTTAACAATTTATATTTTAATTTCCTTTTTTAATTATTATGTAATTTCTTTCTTATTAATTTTTTAATCATATAGTAGATATTGTAAAGCTCTATGAAGAATTAGTCGATTTAGCGCTATATAAATGCTTATTATTATTATTATTATTATTACTATTGCAAATAAACGGCTTTAATTTGAAAGGTCACACCACATTTTTACCTTATTTAAACCACAATTGAAAAAGAAAGAGCCTCATAAGATGAACATGAACCCGAGGGAGGGAGGGGTAAGGAGGAAACCATGACTACTGTTGCCATGCCTTACTTTGTCGATGACGTGCACATATCCATTTTCAGCTGTTACATTTGGTTGCACAATTCGAGCCGATTGACCAATAAGAACCTGAAACAAGAAAGTCACACAGGCGAGTGAATAATCGAACACAGTACCCTTCAAAAAATGTGCACCAAAGAACAGTTATGACTAAGGTGTGATGTATCACTGGGACGTCGAAGTCATAGAAGGAAACACAGGGCCATAGTTAGAATGACGCGAACCAAGGCACTGACCTCGGTAAAAAATTTGACTTTATGCTATTTGCTTTTCTTTTGTGTGTGTGACCTAGGAAATATTGCTGTGTATTTTCACTTAGGCGTAAGCATATTTTTTCATGTTCCTGTAAGGCTTCCCCAGCCTCTCCCCCTGCGCGGTCACTGTCGAGGGTAGGGCTTCAAGAACACGGGAAAGAAGAACGCGTACAATGGAGGAATGGGATTATATTCCTCAAGAAATAGCAGAAGGGATTAAAGGCTTCAATGTTTTATTACCGATTGTCCATGCATGGTTATGTTCAACATGAGTCCATTAGAGGCAGTAACTGATGACTTGCCCTTCAAGTCTTTTAAACTGTATGACTGATCCACAACATGATACCTTTAAGCAAACATCATGAGTGATTTAAGGTAAGGTCAGCTTCAAACATGTTTCAGTTATTTTCAGGGGAATAAAGACAGAGTTTAAGAGGGGCACTACAATAGAGCGGTTTTCAATTGAGTGTCGAAAGTTAATTGCGTTTGCTTTGGTTTTGCATTGCTTCGCTCTGTGATTGGCCAGCAAAACCAATGAGAAGCAAAACCAAAACCAATCGTGACTTGCACGCGCGTATTTTCCCGCGCTTTGCACCGGTTGCAAGTAATTGCTTCGATTTCTGATTGGCTCGATGCGCTGTTTTAGTCTGTTGTGATTGGTCAGAGTAATTGCTTTGGTTTTGGTTTTACTACACTCAATTGAAAAGTGCTCTATTATACTGTATTACCAAAAGGGATAGGATCGATATTGGTAAAGACGACAGGACACTTGAATAATGAAGCGCGGGAAAGCGATATAACAATGAAGAGTTGAGAGAAGATGATTTCAAAATGTTGAACTACGGATGCAGGGTTTAATTTGAAGTAGAGCGGTTTTCAGTTGAGTGTCGAAAGTAATTCTGGTTTTGCTTTGGTTTTGCATTGCTTCACTCTGTGATTGGCCAGGAAAACTCGCGCCACTTTCTCAACCAATGAGTAGCAAAACCAAAACCAATCGCGACTTGCACACGCGTATTTCCCGCGCTTTACGCCGGCTACATGTAATTGCTTCGTATTCTGATTGGTTCATTGTACTGCTTACTTCTGTTGTGATTGGTCGGAGTAATTGCTTTGGTTTTGGTTTTACGACACTCAATTGAAAAGCGCTCTAGTATGGAAAAACGGTTTCATACCGAAGAAGTCTGGGGAGCAAGTTAAATACACAAAGGATGTGAACGTCATGGCGGTAAACAATAACAATAACAGTAATAAAGGTCTCTGATTAATCCCTTGGCAGGGACGAAACATACGTATGTTAGGCTATCCAAGCAAATATGCATTGAATTATTCTTTACAATTTCAACAATGATAATGATAATGATAAAACTATCTTTTGAATTTTGACGACCACGACGACGATAACGATGATTATGATGATGACGATTACGATGACGACGACGATAACGATGATTATGACGATGACGATGATTATGATGATGATGATGATGACGATGACGATGACGATGATTATGATGATGACGATGACGATGACGATGACGATTATGATGATGATGATGATGATGATGACGATGACGATGATGATGACGATGACGATGATGATAACAAAAAGAACCCACTCGCCAATGGCGGTTTTCAGTACGACCTTGAATATTGTCCTAGTGTTGAGAAGGGGAACCTTTTACACCGTAGTAGTATGCGAGGAGGGTTTTGACCTAAGTAAAAGGAGAGTGTGAAATGACAGAGAACGAAAATAACCAAAATATAAGCAACCTTATTAAATATTCCAGTCTGTCTGTAGTGTTGGTCCAATATTTCACCTCCGCGACAGGGAACTGTGATAAAGCCAAGGTTGATGGCGCAAAGAGCGTCAAGTTTCTGCTTTGATCTGACAGGTAATGCAACATGTTTGCTCGCTGTTTGGATCGAAAGGATAGAAAAGAAATTAGCTTAGGAAGAGTTCTGTTCAAGGGTAGGAATACGGAGAAGGTTAATTCATGGCGATGAATGCAATGTAGTTTCAATGGAACCTCCGCTTGCTGACATTTCCCACGAAATAAAAAAATGGTGGCGCCCGGGAAATTTAAAAGTGAAAAAGGCGTTAATGATACCCATTTTTTGTGCACTTTAAACGCTATCCCCATGTTATAAACTAAATTTTGGAATCTAGTAATTATTTCTAACAATATAGGGTCGTCAAGTGAAGAATGATCCTCGCAGTAGTGAATGCAATTTATACAATTAGGGTCAATGTCTTGTAAGAGTGAAGGTTCCCTTTAACAGGCGTTACGCGTTATGACTTTTATTGAGAGCTTTGAGAATTGTCAGATTCATGCTGTCTTTTGACGTACTATAAATTTGCACTTTTAGGGTTTGAGACAAGTTTACAGAAACTGACAACTTACCCTGATGTAATTTTCCAGGTTTGGATTCATCCTTCCCACAATCTACAAAACGAAAAGTGAGATGTGCTTGTCAAGTTGCCACAATGTTTCCTGGTACCCTCTTATACATTTAACAGTAACGAACGTGATCTTTGCGAAATCGCGAGCGGTTGGTATCAAAACAAACCGTCACTTGCAAAAGGCAAAAGGTACTAAATATTGGCCGACCCGCAGCTCAGAGGGCACTCTACCCAGGTTAAATTAAATTTACATTCGATCCTAATGCTTCCCCAGCATTCATTCACTTATCGAGTTGATTCCAATGGATGAGATGCTACAATCATGGACAAAAGTGTTGACACATTTGAGCAAAATACTGTCATCGCTTTCCATCAGCGTCCTTCCGTAATTGAAAAAACCTCTTTTTCGTCGACAGCCAAGTCCCACTCTCCCCCTTTTCAATGTTGAAATACGCTCCGTGGACACCGGCACGTGGTTTCAACACTGAAATGGGGGGAGGGGGTCGAAATGTGAGAATTGGAGATTGGAAAACTCACGCGTTTAACGAACAAGGTTTTTTTTAGGGGAGTGTCTCAACTACTTTTGTCCACGATTGTAGTCCATCGCCAGAAAACCCACTACATTTTAAGATATCCTTTTTACACTGGGACCCATGTCTACACCAAGAGCCAATGTGTAACAAGGCTTTTCACTTAAGGAAACAAGACTTCAACCTCCGATGAACACGGAAGATCACAGAGCAATTCACACACAACATGCCTTCGTACCGTAGCAACTGATCCCAAGCAAAAGTAACCATTTCCAATGAAGCCACTGTTGCAATTGCAGCTGTGATTTCCTGGACCTGTGCGAACGCACCGAGCCTAAAACATTCAAAAAGCATATGATAACGGAAACTTAAAAGACCGAAAAGGAGAAACAAAAACATGCTCTACTGAGTTTCTAACTCACATCTGAAGAACAACCTCCATTATTCAGCAGGCAAGGATTGATCTCATAGCATGATGACCCATTTCCAGTGTAGCCTTCCTTGCACACACAAACACTCTGCAGAACAAATCAAATCAAAAAAGGAACTTCATAAGGTTATGAACACGCATTTATTATATGACTGGCTCTTTCAGCGGTCAAGATGAATCAATTCTCCTGCTGTGATTGGCTACCCGCGAGGTCAAGATGGAGCCATCTTGACCGCTCGGGATAGCCCGTTCGTCCCGCGTTTTACTGTCTTTTAATGGCGTCCTTTGAGTCATATAATAAATCATTTATTGACCACGCTTGTTCGGTCAAGATGGCAGGATATTGGCCTCGTTCTTTTTTTGCGTGTCTATGGACCTCGACTTCGTCTCGGTCCATAAACACGCAAAAAAAGAACTTGGCCAATATCCCGCCATCTTGACCTCACGCTTGGCCAATAACCCATATATATGCGCGGGTGTTACATTCTATCACTATATAATGAATGCCAAAAGTTTGCAGTTGCACGCTCAATGGTCTCTAAACAAAATTCCTTTTTTATTTATCAATCGTTTTGTTTGAAACACGACTTACATGTCATCCATCGTTAAATCATGAAATGATTCAATCAGCGCAAGTATTAACGTGTCTACAACAACAATAACTGTATCTTTTGGGAGCAACAGTCAACCTAACTTCCATTAGGGGAGCAGGGATGGCGTAGTGGTGAGAGCGCTCACCTTCCACCAATGTGGCCCGGCATCGATTTCCGGACTCGACGTCAAATGTGGGTTGAGTCTATTGTTGGTTCTCTTCTCTGCTCCGAGAGGTTTTACTCCGGGTACTCTGGTTTTCCCCTCTCCACAAAAACCAACACTTCTAAATTCCAATTCGATCCGGAATGCTCGGACGTTTAATACATGAGCGGTCGGCTCGGGAGGTTAGGCAACCACTCCCTACGGTATCGATCTTAAATAAATTGATTTCATTATCAAAATGCGGAATAGCTTAAAACCAAACCAACCTTGTGTTCTAATGCTCACTTCATCTTCACTTCGATAAAGGTTGGTTTCAATTTTAAAGTGCACCTAACACCAGAATATTATTTTCTCCAAAATAAATCTTCGCACCTGTTTGAAACGCATTGTGCCTTATTTTTTATAAAAATTCTTGACTAGTTAACTTGACCTTTCATTGGCTGTAAAATTTACAAAGTCTGGCCATTATCTGTCCCCCCAACCGAGCTAGTGAGGGGCTTGGGTCTTTTCTCAATTTGACGTCACAAGCTAATTTACATCGCATTAAGTCTTTGTAAACAGCAGTTTGTGACGTCAAATCGAGAATAGACCCGCGCCCCTTCTGACTCGGTCGTGTACCCAATGATGCTTCGTTTTTTTTTTTGTATGTTTTGAATCCCATAAAAAAGTCTAAAACTGGAAATATAGCAGAAATGTTATTGGGACAGGTGCGAAGATTTATTTTAGCGAAAAAAATATTTTGGTGTTAGGTGTACTTTAAATAACGACGCCATTAGACGATACTCCTATGATTTCACTGACCTGACCAGGGCCAATGTACTGACAATCAGCGTTGCTATGGCAATACCCAGCACCCTCCTCCTGACAAGGATCGATTGGAACACACGTGATGCCATCACCACGGTAACCATCACCGCACGTGCAGTTGTTGGTACCAGGCCCAGTCTTGGTACATATGGCATCGTGATGGCAACCTCCACGACTGGGTTTGGAACAAGGGTCGATCTCACTGCACTGTATACCAGAGCCTTCATAACCTGAATTGCACTGACAGCTAGGGAGAGGAGGAGACAGACCGAACCATATGAACAGTGGATATTCGAAGGAGTTAAATGTTCAAAATGTTAGTTATCTCATGGAATTTTCGAGTTGTTCAAAGAGGTATAGCTTAATTTGTTTGGAAAATTGGTACGCATTAAGATTTTTCAAATAAGAATTAGAAGAAATATTATGCCAAAAGATAGAAGCCATATAGGATATAGTTTGTTTCCCAGTGTTTGTTCTGACTCGTGATTTGTAGAGATTATGACTCACGGCGTATCTCGTGTTATAAGTATGTAAACTACTAGCGTACTGGAAGAAATCGAGGAAAACGTTTGGAAGAAGGTTCTTATGCCACAAGTGACTAAATCTTAATGCATGTAAGCGGTAAACATTGTTCACTGTGAGAGGTTCTAAAAAGTTTATTAAAGGGAAAGCGCTATCGGTTTGTTCACTGAAAGCTCTTGCAATTATATTAATCTAATGGCATGGTTTTGCTTGGTCTGCACTTTTTGTATATAGGTTTTGTAAGTGCTTCCCCAAGCTAATATAACATATGAAATATAAGGATATATAAGGCTATAGTAGATTTGTTTTAATTGAGAAAGTGTTAGGTAGTGTCTTTAATTTAGATATTATTCCAAGGTTTCGAGACGTTCGTGAACAGACATATGCGATATGGTACTTGAAAGAGACTGTTTCGTCAAGCATCACACCCAAGTATTTAATGCGATCTTTTCTTTCCAAAGAATGGTTCGTGCCATTTGAACTTTGCATGTTGATTATAAATTCATGATTTCTTTTCCTAGATGATTTTATAATCATATAGTTTGTTTTAGACAAATTTATTGATAATTTGTTAATATCGCACCAGTCTTTCACTTTTTTAAGCTCGGCATTAATTAAAGTTTCTAGACTTTTTGCGTCGTGAGATGAGGCAAATATATTTGTATCATCTGCAAATATCCTAAACGTGAGAGCTTCTGAACTATTAGGTAAATCATTGATGTAAATTAAAAAAAGCACGGGCCCTAACGAGCTTCCCTGTGGTACACCACAAGATACAGTTTCCATTGAGGAGAGATAATTTCCTAATGAAGTGTATTGTTTTCTATTAGTAAGATAACTCGTAAAAAGTTGAAGTGGTAAACCCCTGATTCCATAAGATTCCAGTTTAGACAACAATATTTTGTGGTTAACAGTATCGAAAGCTTTAGAAAAGTCTAGAAACACCCCACAAGAATACATGTTGTTATCTACGGCTTTACGTAAATTTTCAGCAATTTCTGTTATCGCTTGAGAAGTGAAATGACCCTTTCTAAATCCAAACTGGAATTCGTATAGCATTTTTTCCTTCTCTAGATAACTAACAAGTTGCTTACAGATAAGCTTTTCAAAAATTTGGGCAAGAGCAGACAACGTAGAAATCGGGCGATAATTTGAGGGGTCGGTTTCTTCTCCCCCCTTGTCAACAGTCGTTACTTTTGAAATCTTACAAATGTCTGGGAAGACACCTTGAAGTAAAGAGTGATTGAAAACTATCATTAATGCCTCATTTATGTAATCAGCCGCTAGCTTTATACATGTCCGTGGAATGCCAATGGCTGATTTGTTAGTTTTTAAACTCATTAATTCATCATGAACTTCCTGCGTGGGAATGTATAGCACGAAACATAAAACTATTTAGAAATGACTGTTTGATATAACTAGTAGGGTTTATACTAGTAGATGGTAGTTTGTCAGCAAGCTCATTTCCTATGTTAATAAAGTAGCTATTTAGTTGCTCACAAATACTTGCTTTGTCCGTGTAAAATGTATTGTTACAGAATAATCTGTTAACAGTTTTTAATTAACAAGGGAAACAGCAAAATTATAAGAAAGCATCCCAAAAAGAACATTTTGAGCCCTGTTACCTGCTTCTACTCAAAAACTTTTACGAAAATCATTTTTTTGGACTTGGCCTTCTGACTAACCCTTTAATCTAATTGTACCTTTATTCTGACAAGCCCTTTTGGGACTAATAAAGCATGTATGTATGCATGTATGTATGTATGAATGCCAACTTGTTTGTGTAAAATCCAGTGATATTGGTTTATTTCTAAGACAGGAACTACACAAATGGTTAAAGCCTCGAGAAAGCAAGGCTGGCCACAGACGGCTACAGGCGGCAAGCAATATGGACAAACTTGAAAAGGCAGATAATAAGAAACAACAGAATTACAGTAACATTGTCTGGAGCAGTCTAACATTAACAAGAGTATATGAGGAGACCTAGATAAGCAAGGGTGGGTTGAATACAAACAGATCAAATCTGGAAAACTTCAGCCTTTTATGGAACATCTCTGCGATACAAGGCGTTTCAAGGCGATACCAACCTGTCGATATTTCCTTGCCGCACACAGGAGGCAAAGACATGACACCGGCGGCTGAACAAACCATCAAGGCATGGGACATCCCGCTGGTCGCAGTTGATGCCATGGAAACCAGGCAAGCAGGTATGCGGTATGCAAGTACCATTTCCTTTTGGACCAGTATCACATGTCCCATGGAAACAAGTGCAACCTTTAAAATTGTCAAAAACGTAAGTTAGAAAGCTCACGCCACAACAAGAACAATATGTCGCAACATGTCAGATAGTGAAGGTACGTCGTTTTTCGTTTTCGATTTCTTGGCCCACGTTTTGTTGACTTGTTGAATTTAATTAACCCTGTAACTCCCAAGATCTGAAAGTTAATTCTCCTGACCGATTTCCATACATTTCTTTGTTGACTATTCCTGAGAATAGGTGAGAATATGGGAATATGGTGAGAATATGGTGTTATATCAAGACCTTATCCACTAATTGATTATTTTCTAAATTCTCATAACCTCTCTGATTGACAGCATACTAAAATTGTAAAGAGAATTTAAATGCTGGTCACCCCTGGGAGTGAAAGGTTTAAGATGTTTTGGTCCACGTGCATTCTTTTATGAATCTACATCTCTATACATCATTCGCAAACAAATGATTTGTAATCCCTAGCAACAGCTACCACAATTCTTCCCTGGAACTATAAGATTCAAAAGAACCCTCGACTCTGACGTAAACAGGGGAGTTGATGGTAGCCAATTAGCAATGCCCATCTATGCGTATTGATGGCACCATACAAAAAGGATGCAGCTTCAGGTGGTGAATCTGGCTCTGTCCAAGTGTGAGAATCTACTTGTTTTAGGGGCAATTTGCCACTAGCTGAACAAGAAAATAGTCATGAAAAGGAACAACTAGGTTTATTCATGTACTCCTATCAAAACCGTACTCTTCCTTTAAAATTTGATTGTAAATTCACCTTACAGAGACAAATCCATTCGTATCATACAATTCATATCGTTTGCCTTTCTGTCGGACTAACATCAAACAATTTTCCGTTTTTTTTCCCAAGGATCTAAATTTTATAATTACTTAAATACCGAGATCGTGAACTCGTCCTCCCCTGTCTCCTTTAAAAAAGTACTTAAGGCGTTTATTTGTAATAACTATTAGTAGTTTTACATAAATGTATTTAATATTGTATTTGTATCCGTCGTCATGTTGTTTTTTTTTAAATTTCATCTTGTAAAACAATAACTGAGGAGGCCTTAATTAACATAATCTACATAGTTTCCTTTCGACCTCATTCTATCTTTTTTGTTTTCCTTATAGTCATGTCATTTGTGGTGTGGCAAAATAAATAGATAAATAAATAAATAAATAAATAAATAAATAAATAAATAAATAAATAAATAAATAGATAGATAGATAGATAGATACACAGCTACAACTACAGCTGAAAAGATCATAGAAAGTAGTATAGTGTGGAGTAACCACTGTCAGAAAGAGTAAGACAACTTACTTTGATTACAGAAAGGTCCAAACTTGTTATCTTGTTCGCAAAGCTCACAAGCGGTTCCTTTGAAGTTGGGTTGACAAATGCATGTTCCATTTCCGATTATTTTGTCCATACACTAACAAAAATACAGAATACTTAGTTTTGATACTTCCCATATCGTTAAATATGGCTTCTTTGCCTCCTCTGGTGATATTGCTACTTGCCTAGGTTTTTCAGCATTTTAGAATTTTTATTATACTTTTAGAAAGTAAAATCCTTTATTTAAAAAC
This sequence comes from Pachyseris speciosa, assembly GCA_016490735.1. Lineage (NCBI taxonomy): Eukaryota > Metazoa > Cnidaria > Anthozoa > Scleractinia > Pachyseridae > Pachyseris > Pachyseris speciosa. The sequence goes on from JAEMWC010001315.1 coordinate 53,197, forward strand.
GATCAGTAGTCAAAGCAAAATACATGCTTGAGGGGTCGTGTGTTATCTATGAAAATTACAGACTTTACTAGATTTAAAAATATAAAATGATTTGGGTAATAAACACTACAAAACGTACACGACATAGAAATTTAGAAACGACAAAGAGATTCAGGAATTTAAATAGGGATTTACATAAAAATTCAGAAATTTAAAATATAAAATCGCACATCTTCTTCTTGGGCACCGACTGAACAGATAAACTGTTAAAACTGAATTCCCTAAATGATGGATCCAGTTTCACTTTTCTGATAAATTGTTTAAAATTGTCAGAGTCTCTAAAGCGTATAGAGTTTTTGTTGTGTTGAAAATCGTGGAACGGTAGTCTTTTTGTAATTTTAAAGACAACTTGTAAATATGGTTAGTATACACGGGCTAAATACATTGACACTTGAATAAAGTTCGTACTTACTTACTTATTTACTGATATTACTGATATTTTAAGCTCCTGTTTCAGTAAAAGAGCTGAGAATTGTCTCGTTGTATTGTCTTGCATTAGAAAATAATTTGCACACTACATCACTGAACATGTTTGGTGCTACAAATGTTGCACCTTGTCCACAGATTTTGATCCAATAACAGATTACTTGTCGAAAGCTAATTTAATTCACTTAAGGTCTGTGTTGGTAAGCTTTGGTTTACAGATGACCTGTTGTCAGCTGTTGTTCGCATTGGTTCGTCTTCCAAGATAAAAACAGGTTGAACGATGTGGGGCGTCACAGCCTCTTGCGTGGTACAGTATCACCAAATCGGGCGCTTTAAATATTGCTTATCCTACTAGCGTACATAACATGTTACACATGGAAATCGTAACTGGCCTAACGTGACACAGGTACGCCACGACCTATAGCTCAAGGGTGTGGGTTCAATCTAAGTCAGGGGTTCAGAGTCAAATTTGTTCCTTGCTCGCAACACAACAAACAGAATATCTCCCTCACGTTGCCTTTAATTTGCGTGAGACAAAATGATTGCCTCTGCCAGCCTTTATAGTTGCGCGATAACAACATCTGGTGAGCATGAACCAAAAGTACATTTGTTGTACAACAAGTTCTGACCGGTGTATCAATGCCTTAAAGGCTGGTTTACACAGTGACATAAGCATAAACATAAGCATAAGCATAAGCATAAGCATAAGCATAAGCATAAGCATAAGCATAAGCATAAGCATAAGCATAAGCATAAGCATAAGCATAAGCATAAGCATAAGCATAAGCATAAGCATAAGCATAAGCATAAGCATAAGCATAAGCATAACGATGTTTACACAGTCTTGTGATATAAGCATAAGAAAAGAGACGTACGCAAGCACAATGATCTCCAGAATCATGTCGCGGTGGTATGAGTCGAGCCACATTTCCAACGTCTTCTCCTGTTGCTGCTACGACAACAAAGACGAAGGCGACGAGAAAGAGAGCGTGAAGACAGACAGAGGTCCCGTTGGGTGAGAGATATTTTCCAAAGCAGAAAAGAACAAGGAGACTTTCATCATCTGGTTCGAGAATTGCAACTAGCGACCGAGAATTTTATTTCTTCTCACTAATCATGATTGCTAGTTCCGTTTTGATCTAAAGCACACTGGTTAACGCAAGATAAGCATAAGCATAAGCATAAGAAAATGGAAAAGATTCCTTTTTCTTATGCTTATGCCTATGCTTATGTCACTCCCGGTTTACACTGCTTATGCTTACGCTTATGTCACTGTGTAAACCAGCCTTTAGTAAGAGGCCCATTACTGCCTGCCCAGTTTACAGTACCTTTCCATTTCCATTGCATGCGTCACCAAATGGTCCGGGGCAGGGGTGGCAGGGCCGGCCATAATATCCTGCACAACATTCCGGAACCTGACGCAAATAAAATACAACAACGTTTTAATTGCGAAGTGTTTCAAAAGAAATCTTATTTAAAAGCTATTTTAAAACACACAATTCAGAGATAAATCTCACAGGAAGAAGCAGATCAAGGTGTGGTAACATGAGTTCAGGCCTAATTAATGAGACTTGTGAGTGCTGCGGTCAAAGACGGCATGTTTCCAAACAGTGCTTTATTCTATTTATTTATTTATTTATTTGTTTTTTGATTCTCAAAATTTATCGCGAGCCATTACCCACCTCGAATAGCTATGCTAACTGCATGTAACAAATGCTGTTTACAGTTGCTATATATAATAAATTGTTGTTGTTGTTGACAGACTTGTAACACTCACACTGGTAAGAGACAGGCACCTTTAAGACAACGGCTATACAGATTATTAACATCCAGAATGCTACCACCACAGGTAACTAGGGCTGTAACGATACACTTTCTCACGATACGATACATATCCGCAGGTACTACGATACCATACACAATACGATACATTATCGCATGTGACACGTGGCCAATTAATCTTACTAACTTATTGGAACCACGCATGCATTTGTTTTTCCGCCACCTTGAATAATACGTGACACGAAAATGCAATGCAAAAAGGAAGGATTTCGTTTGACAATTTGTTTAAGGACTTATTGAAGACAGCGATGTTTCATTGCCCATACAGAACAAATCATTGTATCCTAATACCACAGCATGCTGTTCAAATATCGATATTCGTACCGTGACAAGAACTATAACGGCTACCAGTGTACCTGTGTATCGTTGCAGCCTTACAAATTGCTCCAGAAGGAGTTGGACCATTGCAATTCATACTGGTCATACAAGTCAAACAAGTCTAACCAGAGTAGCCTGTATAAGACTTCAGATCAGCTTGAGAAATGACTGACGAAAAGTGACTATTGGAGCCAACGGGTCAGAATGCACTGGGTTGGACTGAAGAGGAACAAAGCGGAGTACCAATTCTTCTTTAGGGGAGAGGGGTTGGCGCAGTGGTGAGAGCGCTCGCCTTCGACCAATAAGTGGGCTGAGTTTGTTGGTTCTCTACTCTGCTCCAAGAGCCCGGGGGGGGGGGGGGGGGGGGGCGGTTACTTGGGTCAATTTCTGCTGGGTATGTGCCGCTGGCCTCTCAGAACCCCCACCCCGTTATAGTCTATTCTGTGGTCAATTACACACCCCATCTTAGTTACTTTTGGGCAAATGTAATTTTCGTGATCCCAACTTAGTCAGTTTCTGTTTGTGCATCTACCTTATAAAGCCTTTTAAGTAGGTCATCCTAAAATGAATTGACACATTTGTTAAAGTGAAAGTAGAAATCTTTACTTTTCACCTACAGTGCAAATATTCTGGTACATTTATCCCCAAAATCCCGAAAATGTGCGACCCCATTCTAGTGACTCTATTGAAAATGCAACCCCATTATAGTCAATCTAGTCGTGAAAATGCGACCCCATCCAGCGGCACATCCCCAATAGCCTATTAATAGGAAGTGCTCCCCCCGGGTCCAAGAGGTTTTTCTCTGGGTACTCCGGTTTTCCCCTCTCCTCAAAAACCAACATTTGATTGGATTTGATTCTACTTTATTTATTAGAGTTGATTTGATTTAGTCTCCTCCATTAGTAAAGCATCTGTGCTTGGCTAGAAAGATTTGAGACTTAAATAATTAAGTGATCATCATCATCATCATCATTACCATCATCATCATCATCATCATCATCACTGTTGCCGTCTTCTAAATTGGATGTCAATTCAATAACGGAATAAACGCTCAAAGCCATTACCTCAGCAGCGCAGGTAGAAGCTCTGCAACCCACATATGCTCCAATAGGGAATGACTGGTAAAACAGGCGATAAATGCATCTACGTGTTGTGTTCTACGGTAAAAGAGAAATGCAATCAGTTTGAATCATTGACACCATTGCTAATAAAACGTATGTTAGTAAAGTAAAATGGTTGGTTTTAGAGCGGCCATTAAATTCGTAAAACATCTCTTAACAGTTATGTAATGTTTAATAAATGAGCAGGAGTGTTTTATCAAGTTTAAAACACGACACGCAGCCGAGTGTTTTAGGACTTGATAAAACACGAATTGCGAATTTATTGAACGGCCTCAAAAGCTTTACTGTGCATCCATCCACTCTTACACTAATATTCAGATTTAGGGTTATTTTGGCCCAGAAAATCAGACGTTAAATTTAGCCGTGTTTATATCAGATATTCACCACTTCCATATTTCCCATGATACACTTTGTTTGCCACCCAAAACTTTTGCATAAGCGTTGTTTTCGATTTCTCTCGAGATGATTGTAAGTCCCAAGAGCAATGGAAAACAATGCTTATGCAAAATTTTGGGGGCAAACAAAGTGCATTATGGGAGATGTGGAAGTGGCGCATAAAGACACGTATTAAACAGTAATTTCTTTTGTATTTAATTCATGAATTATTAAATAAATCAATTTTTGAGCCATGTTTTGTAATTGGACCTTTCGTTTAAAATATCAATGTCGTCAGACTGCTGTGACCGATTGGAGGTCAGGGAAGTAGAATTGTCCATGAGTGGTTTCGGGTTCCAGCAGCTACGGAAATCTGCCCCTGTCACTGCTTCAGACAGCTTCTCGTTTGGCCTAATTGCCAAATGAGGTAAGGCCTCTTGGGTAAAAACTGCCCCCCCCCCCCTACTCCCCTGCCTTACAGAAAACACTGATAGAAAAATGGACTTACCGATGGTGAGTACCCTCTAGGGCAGCCCAGTGCAGGCATGGCTTGAACAGTTGGGCAGCGATAACAAATGCCCTGTGAAGCAATGTGTTACAATGAGAAACAGAAAAACAATGCACACACAATGAATAAACGTGAATCCGAAAAATGTTGATTCACGCCCGGATTGAGTTTGATGAACTGTTAAGTATGCTGCACAAAGCAGGCTCTAGTGTTTGCGTCTGTGGATCAACCGTTAAAGTGTCGTCATTCAAATGAAAGCTACTGAGCAGTACTTTCCTGTGGTGCTGTTTATCATGTTGTACAAGGTGGTTCTATCTTCTTAGTCTGTGGATGAAATCCTAAAGTGTGACCATTCAAATGAAAGCTACTGAGCAGTACTTTCCTGTGGTGCTGTTTATTATGCTGCACAAGGTGGTTCTAACTTTTGAGTCTGTGGATGAAATCCTAAAGTGTGACCATTCAAATGAAAGCTACTGAGCAGTACTTTCCTGTGGTGCTGTTGATTATGCTGCACACGGTGGCTCTAAATTTAGCTTTTGTGGATACAATCCTAAACGTATGACATCAGCAAGCCAGTACGGTCCTGAGAGGCGGTTTAGTATGCCGAATAACGTGGTTCTAAGTTTTCATTAAAAGAAAGCTATTAAATATGAAATTCCTGCGTTACTGATCTTATCAGAGAAAATTCTAAACCCTACGCTACGATCCTCCAGTTTGGAAAATTTATTTACTCTGCTATATGTCTTTCTGTTGCAGTATCTTGGCAGCAAAGGTTTAATATCATCAGGGATAAGAAGTCTGTTTGAAACGTGCAACACTCCATCACTGGTCAGGATGTTAGACTCGATTAAATTGGCATCTTTATCCAAATCAATTTGACCCTGCAAAAAGAAAAAATCCTTATACAAGTTAATCAGCATAAGGGGCCCAACCGGGGAATTTCCCCCTTTATGAAGGGCAGATCAAGGGGGGTGGGGGGGGGGGGGGGGAGGGACAGGGAAGGACACCCATCTACAACGCCAAGGAGCAGAGTTTGAGTGTTGGTAATCACATTTGTAACTTCATCTTATCGCAATAATCTCGTCGCTGTTAACATGAAGTGCAATGAAGAACACATGTCGGTACAACACGGAAGCACTGTCACCCTTTAGGCACATGTAAACATTTCCAACATTGTTGGCCAACAAAATCCAACACCGTTGGGCCCAGTATGATGGGTGTGGTTGAACACTGCTTTAGGTGTCCTTGGTACATGTTGTTTCAACTGCCAACAACTGCGACAGCTATGCTGGATGTTTTTTTCTTATGCATTCATACTCATGCTTATGTTGGCAGCAATGTTCGGAGCAATTACATAGGCTTTAAAACGTTAATCAGCTTTTTATCGGCAAAATCTAATGACAAACAACACACATTTTCTTTTCCATCCTTACTGAAGAAATGCGCTGTCTTTTCTCTGCTGAGACGATGGTCTCAGAGCATCATGGCCTCACACCATCTCAGACCTTGTGCCTCTTTCATGTCCTTACCCTTAAAGTCACCTTGACCATCAACGAATCTCCCTCGACAGATACAACTGTGCCACTGTATATCAGGTCTAACACTGAGAACTAAGGAAACACACAACTAAAGATCAGTTATAGTATGAATAAGGCATTGACTATCATTTCCATCATCATAATTACGGTTGTAGCATCATCATCATCATCATCACCATCATCATCATCATCATCACCATCACCACCACCACCATCATCATCATCATCATCATCATCATCATCATCATCATCATCATCATCACCATCACTGTCAATGTCACCACCACCACCATCACCATCACCATCACCACCATCATTATCACCATCACCATCACCACCACCACCACCACCACCACCACCATCACCATCACCATCACCACCATCATTATCACCATCATATTTCCAATAATGTTATTCAAATATATGTAGCTTCCAGGATTATTCACACTCTGGGTCCCTGACCCAGCCCATTATAGTTAATATGCGAGGATCACCTGTTCAGGCCATTGTAGAGAGAAATGGAGATTTGGAAGGAGACGTGCAAGTCTCTCTGATCGCCTGCACGATACATACGGCTAGGTATGCACAACAACCAAACAACCAAATGCCAACAGCTAGCTATATTAAACACACCTTGCCCGTCAGGATGTGGTTTCTCAAAAGCGATTTCATCTTCCTTCTTCCCTGTAAGCACAGAATGTAACAAGTCTCAAACTGATATTGTCAATGACACGATATTCAGCACGCTGACGTTAAAGTTTACCACATTAAAAGTCAAAGGGCTCTTGGAGCTAGCTCATTCATTGTAATGGACAATTTAAGTAACAGCGCTAAGTAGTTTTTGAGCTTATTAGTTGAAAGCCGAAACGCAATTTGCACATCCGTGTCTATCTGAGCTTTGCAATAAAATTCTAAAGTATTTGGTAACAAAAGCACTCAGCAGGGCAAAGTGAGCGAAATTATAAACAAGTAATTCTCGGGATGAAAATTTCAACTGGTTGTGGTAACTGTTCGCAATTACTGTATACTGTCTGTGATTACGTATAAATGAACCGGCAGAAGTTGAGAAAGTGACAAGTGAAAGCATTTTCATGTTTCATCTGAGCCATGGTTGAATTGCGCTGGTTTGAACGAAAGTTTAGATTTGCTCGCGGTAAAGTGATTCTACTGATTTTCCACTCAGGGATTCAACAAATAATGACCTCAACAGACGTTGGTTTTGACTTGCTATCACTACCCTGAAGCAATTATGTGGATTAATTATATGTTTATTGTATACGTTTGAATGGACAAGTCAGTTTTCAGCCTTATTCATTCATTATAACCAATTATTAAGCTACTCGACCAGTTGTTGTTTTTTTATGTATATAGTACTGTGGTGTCCCACACATGTAGCCCTAAGGCTACCTATTTGTTTAGTAAATGCGAGTTCAAGTAATAATAACAGATTCTCTGTTGAGAAAACTTATCAATTGGAGACACACTGGAGGTCTCACGCTATGATAAGGATAGAAAGGTCACGTGAAATATTTTCATCGCAGTTTAGAAATCGTACTGAATTTAAAATGGCAGTAAATCTCTTGTTAAAATGCATGAAGAGTTTGCATGGTGCATTGAACATTATATATTATTATAGAATTCTTTAGCACACCACATGTAGTTGATGTAGTTTATCTAAAAAAAGATAAAGAATGGCAATCTTTTAATGAACGGGTCACGTTTCGTTATTTGCATATCAAGATGCTGGTAAAGTATTACATGTAAATGTTGCGCACTGCTCGCAAATTTACACACATTTTAACTGAAAACGCGTACAATAATATAGCAACGTTTACAAGTATATTCAAAGTTCATCTTTGTGAGAGGTTCAGCCATACAATGTACCAGTTTTAGTTTCCATATAAATGCATATCTTTCTAAATCAAACAATGCTCTACTTATAACGTCGAAGGCGAAAACTTATACACCAGAGTATTACGAGCTGTCAAAACGATAAGAACATTGAACAATTTCAGTCTGTTTCTTGAATCTTTTTACTTACATTGCTTATAACTCCTCTTTTTCAGCTATACTTTGTATTTGTGAAGATTTCGGGTTTTTGATCCACGTTACACACTTTAGAACTGCTGAAATTGTGATTTGATGTTATTTGTTTATTTGTAAGACTGTAGAAACATTTGTATTCTTGTTCATGTGTAATTCAGCTTCATTGAAGTTAATTTTCAATTTACTAAAGAGGAGGGTAAGCGTGCAAAATTACTTCCGGCCGCAGCCTCGTTCGGATCCCTCGTTCATTTCCGTCTACGCACCTACAACATATTTTGTCTACACATTCCATTCCACATTAATTTTGATACCCACTATACTCATTTATTGCGCTATGATGCAATGAATGAGCTAAAAAGGATTGGATGAGAAAAGGAAAGGTGCACAAAACGTTGGAACGAGAAAGGTGCGTTTGAAAAGCCAAACGGCACCACAATGAAGTTTCTCAGCTTGACTGGCGTTGCATCCCGTCTTTTAGCTCTTTGACTTTGCCATGAATTGCAAATTACATAAGGCACATCACATATTAACATGAAAGTGAATGGCAAAAAGCAAATAGCTAACTTCGGAAAAGACTCGGACCGAGTGGCCACGCAAGTGATTGTGGAATTCTTTGGGGAAGGCGTATTGTGAAGAAACAATCGTGTCAACCCAAAGTGAGTTATAAAGAAAACATCAGTGCGTAGCATGGACTCTGCGATTCATACCTCATCAGTGTCTTGTAAAAATCTCATGGTGCTGTTGTCAACCTTGTCAAAAGCTGAATTTACAGGCACCAAAAGGGTAAATCGAGCTCCTAAAGCATTCAACTCTGTGGCAACTCCTGAGGACTTAAAATACAATTGGAGATAAATAATAAGCGCAAACGACACTGAAAAGGCCTTCAGACAAAAAACACTTGGCGTGCAAAACTTAAAAGATAATTGGAATATCGATGGAATATCGAAGCCTGTGCTTTAAATATTATTAGAAGTTCTTTTGTCTTCTTTAAATATTAGAGACGCAGCTCGCAGCCGACATTACAAAGGTTCATACCTGCAAGAGTGAAGCAAAAATCGAGAATCTATTCTCTCCAAATAGAACCTGGAGGGACGATTTCTGTGAGGGGGAAACAATCACTTAATTAATAATCATCAACTTCAGAAAAAAAATCACAGATTTGACTCTGTATGTAGATGTAACTAAGCAAGAACGTGGTTCAAAGTGGCGAAATATTCGGTTTTAGTTTAGCCACAAACATGCAAGGAAAAGCTAATTTTTGCTAATATAGAGTAAACAAGCAAATGCAATCACGAGTTAATTACTATGGTTCTTTTAGTTACAAAGGTACTAACATCATAGTGCATGACTATTAGCAAACGAATGCATTTCAATATTAAACGTTATTTAAGTCCAGCCGTTGTATGTTTAGGTCATTTTCCAAGTGTTCTATGGAAAGACTCTGGATTGGGAGTGGTCGGGGGCAGATTCAAGGTGTGGGAACACAGGGTTAATATATATGGGAAGTGGGAAGTCAAGATCAGGTCACCTTCCCCTCCCTCGCTCCTTGACAGACCAGTATAGCCATGCAACACTTACTGAGCTTGTTTCCTGATAGTCTCCCACGTGCCACATTATTTTGTCAATGACATGAATCATCCCGTTGCCAGCCAACAAATCAGAGAATAAAACTGAAGCGTTGACAAAATGACCCATCAGCCTGAAGTACGTGACGTTCTGAGTTGAACAGAAAGAAAAGCAGAGCAAGATGACAAGTTTAAACAAAGCGGTTTTCAGTTTTCAAGTAATTCTCGTTCATTTTGGTTTTGCTTTCCTTCGCTTTGTGATTGGTTCGCAAGGCTCGCGCCACTTTCTCAACCAATCAGAATCAGAAGCAAAATCAAAACCAATCGTGACTTGCACATGCAATTTTTCCCGCGCTTGGAGCCGGTGACATGTAATTGGATCATTGTGCTGTCTGATTGGTCAGAGCAGTTGTACTGGTTTTATGATACTCAATTAAAGCTACCCGCTCTAACTATAGACCTGACCTGATATTCCATGGCCGCTAAGCCAATCAAATCACTGTCATTACATTATCCAATTTTTAATAGTACCTGATATTCTGTGATGCTGGCATCGATTCCTTGTAGCGTTGTAACCGTTCCATACTTTTTCAACGCGGCTAAATTCAAATCACCAGCTATCAAATGTCGACTGACGAAATGGGCGGCCATGTCAATATTGGCTGTCAACTCGCTCCTCTGAAAAGACAAAAGAAATACAATCAATGCCTCGTGAAAATGATTCATAACCCCTACTTAGGGGGGTTTGCATGATACCCGTATGATTTTCATTATGGTACGAGTTTATCCCGGCTCTCTGTTATTACCCTGTATTCGTTTACTTGACACCGGTACAAAATCTTATATCAGTACGAGGTCATCCCGGTAGTTATGCCGATCAAAATTCTCATACCAGGGTGAAAAGTTATACCGTTATCATATGAACCTACCTACCTACCTCTCATTCAGATCCCAGCTGGCAAGCGTCGGAAGACTGGGACTATTAACGGATGTGCTGTATTCGTAAACATTCAGTGCACGCCATGATTGGTGTTTTTTTATTCATTCGTCACACTGGTACCAGGTTTCGTTCATGTAAAAGGGGTTGTTAAAGCTAGCAACTGACGTAGCAGAAATTGTCAATATGAAATTTTTACATCGTAACACCCTCAAATAAAGAACGGAGATGCATTTAAAATAGAATTTTAATAGGCCCAATATCTAGCTTTCAATTTGCAAAGATTGCTATTAAACCACAGAATAGAAGTCTTGAAGCAAGCTGCAGGTTCCAATGAGGATACAGCTGCACAAGAGAAACACAGATGCCCGGAAAGAGACAGCTTCCTCACAAACAACACCACCAACAATGTTGGATGTTGTTGGCCAACAATGCTTGGGGTGTTTGCATGGAACTTTAATAGTTTTACCTGCTCTTGAGTGAGATTTGCAAAGGCCGTGTCCACCATCAGGAACAGAGTGAAAGGGCCTGGGCCCGACAGAGCTCGGTGCACAAAGGAACCAGTTAACAAATCAATAGCAGTTGTCAGATTTCCCCTGAGTCCATTCGGGCCGCCCATGTTCAGCTCTTTTATTCTCTATTGACAGGAGAAAAAGAAAAGTTAGGTTGGATCACGATAATTAACGGTTTCATTATCCGGTTTCCTGGTTACGGGAGAAATACAACTGTGCAGCACATCTAGATTCCTGAAATAGAGCGAGGCGAGTTTAACCAATTGCCATCTTTTGAAATTGAAAGAGAAGAAATAATAGATATTGTTATATAGCTGGCGTTTTTCCAACTACAGTGCGCCCATTCATTGGCTAGTTCATGGTCACATGACATCTAGCAATGAAACTGTTTCCCGCCAAATGCCATTTAAGCGGGCAACATTGCGAACACTATGACGTCAAACGGGAAACACTCGTTCACTCTTATCCGCGAAATGTTGACCGCTGTTGCACGTGTTTGCACACATTTTTTCCCGCAAGTCAAGAAACTGTTCATTTTCACAGCGGCGCAACCCCCACCCCCCTCCCCACCACCAACGCCTCCTCTGATGAGCTCATTTACCCCTTGGGACAAACATGGTGTAAATACAGTGGAACCCTGCTCTACGGACACCCACTCATGACGGACAGTTTTCTTTGCCCCGACAACTAAAAAGGTCATATATTTTCTCTTAAATTATCCCGCTACATACACACCCAGATAATGTGGACACTTTAGCATGTCCCTTTGGTGTCTGTATTAATGGGGTTCTATGGACACCAGCTTAAATCGGTCACTTATTTATAACAGACAGTGTTCCTTCTCCCGACAACTAAAAAGGCCATACATTTTCTCTTAAATTGGCCTGCTTAATACAGATACCCGGATAATGCGGACTATGTGGCATGTCCCTTTGGTGTCCTTATTAATGGGTTCCACTGTATGTTTAAATAAATAAATAAATAAATAAATAAATAAATAAATAACAATAGTTGATCACTCCGATGTGGCAATACTATGGAGGGACATGCGTAGAGATGGTTGAACTACAACTAATGGCTTCATGATTGCTCATCAAGACCATGCTTGAAGAAAGTAATAAATGAAAATCAGGTATTTAGCGTCACTTTGTGATTGACACATAAGAATTGAAGGTTACCTGAAGAATGCTCCCAAAACAAGTGGTTCCATTTCCTCTGTAGCCAAACTTACAATCACACCTTGACAAAATGAATTCAATGATTCAGATTGAAACAAATCGGCGATGAAATACCAAGTTATGACTGTGGTGTGTAAAGTTTGGGGTGCCTGTGCACGCAACTGTTCTTGGGTAAATATAGAGACTACATGTCCGCATAGCTCGCTAACCATATTTTATTTCAAGCATTTATTACCGTACACCTTTGTAAGACTTCAGGAGAGGATAAATATTTCAAGCTCGTTTGAGAGGGGAGAGGGCTTAATATAGAAGGAAGCTTTAATTTACTTTAGCAAAACACAGTATTGGCAGAACAAGGAAAGAAGGGAAAACAGAAAAGTGTAAGCACACAAATTTGGAAGATCAAGAACGAATGAGTGTGTTCCGAACTTCCAACACGTGGATAAACCATACTTTGGCAATTGAACATCAAGTGTTCTATTCATAATTAATTACAGTTGTAATGAAGCCGGTCTTAGAGGCGAGGAACGTATTTGACGAGGGCTTAAAGACGGGAAGACGTATTTGAGGTGGATTACAAACGAGGGCTATATTTGAGGGGGAACTTAGAGATGGGGGGACTCTTTAAGGGGTGGCTTTGAGACTGGGGGATTAATATTTAGAGGGTGGAGTAACAGGGTATGTAACAATGTTGTCAAACCTTTTAGCTCCAGGTCCTTCCATATTACACTTTCCGTTCACATCGCATCCACCGCCATTTTCACAAAGATTAGTCATCACACAACCAGCTCCACTGGTAAAGTTTTGAAATCCTGGAAGGCAACTACAGTTACTCTGCAAAAAAAATAAAGAAGAAAAAATTTCGTATGGGTATAATATGTAACAATTAAGAAAATTTCGAGAATGATAAAGCCAATGAGTGGCAAGCCTTTCATTGCCTTTCCTTACAACGTCACTAGAAAATTACATTCAGGGCTCAAAGTTTACTTTTGGCTTTGGGAGCACTTGTGCGACCAGGTGTAAATTTCTAGGCGCACAGCCAAAAATGTTATTTTCATGAGCTGTGTGGCATGTTGCTGGTCTGGCAGATTGTTAAAGGTCTATCAAGGGCCAAATGTTAAATTGCAATAAGCACTATAGCAGTTTTCAGTTGATTTTCGTAATGCCAAGACCAAAGCGATTACTCTGACCAATCACAACAGACGTAAAAAGCGCAATGAACCAATCAGAATTTGAAGCAAAATGCATGCAGCCAGCGTCAAGCGCGGGAAAATGGGCGTGTGCAAGTCACGATTGGTTTTGGTTTTGGTTCCTATTGATTGAGAAAGTGGCGCAAGTTTTGCGAGCTACCCAAAGAAAAAAAAAGCAAACAAGAATAACTTTCGACTCTCAATTGAAAACCATTTTATAACAAAAAAAAGTTATTGCCATTACTTGAGCAGGTCCCACGTAGTTACAGGTAGTTGAGTTAGATGGACATCCTCCATTTTTCCACTGACAAGGGTCAATTGCTGGAAAGAGAAAAATGACACCAAAACATTTTTCAATCCTTCATTTTTAATTGCTTGCTTACCAGATTATAGCCTTCTGTTCAAATAGAGATTTTCCAATTTCCTATTGTTTAAATGAAAGCCTGATAAGAAGGAGTCCATTTGCGGCAACAGCAACGAAAATGTCATTTCAAAATATAACTTATTGTTTATGGCGATTTTTCCGACTTGATCAACTTGCAAAATGTGGGAGAGCTATCCAGGAACTAAATTACTGTGGCCGGCATTGAGGTAAAGTAAAAGAAAGAAAAAAATTTCTGTCATTAGCTCACATTTTCCACAGAACCTTGAATTTGGTCATTTCACGTTGTTGGTTTGCTGAGGACGGCAAAGAAATGTACCAAAATGTAAAAGGCACATGCAGAGCGATTGTTTTGCTCATTAACCAGCTGTTTTGTGGCGATCTTGTTGCCATTGCCATCATCGGTGCTTAACCTCCCTGTCTTGTTTGGGCAGGTAAAGCACTACTTAGATGTGACACCGGATAAGCGATACTACGTTAAAGATGGGACAACAACTTGGCCACTACATAGCCACAATTCTTTAGCAAAAGAAGCAACTCACCCACACACACTGTTCCATCGCCAGTGTACCCAGCAGCACAGCTGCAGTTGTGTTTGCCAGGTCCAACATAGGAGCAGACAGCATTGCTGTGACAGCTATGGGTATTGTCAACACAATGGTTGATTGCTGGGATAAATAAAGAAGAATGAAAGAAAAGATGGTATCAAATCACGTCTTGGAAGTGCATTTCTGTTGTAAGATGATGATCAAATGCTAAAGATAACAGAGCAGCAGAGCCAACTGCAGTAACAGAGAAGAAGAAGAAGAAGAAGAAGAAGAAGAAGAAGAAGAAGAAGAAGAAGAAGAAGAAGAAGAAGAAGAAGAAGCAGAGGCAGGTGCAAAAAAGAGAGAGAAGGATGAAAGAGAATGTAGGAAGTAAAAGGATCCAAAATAGCAAGGTAGCAAGAAGGGAAAGAAAATAAAACTGAAATGGGTGATGGGAATGAGAGCGGAAAAAACAAAGGAATGAAAATAATTGGAAAGAAAGGGAAGAAAAATTAATGCAGAAGGAGAGTAAGGACTCAGGAAGTGGAAGGAGAGAAATAGGAAGGAGTGCAAGAAAATACAGAGGAGAGAATGGGAGGAGAGGAGGGAGAAATGACAAATGAATAACAGAGTGGAGAGGCTGGAAGAGAGAGAGAGAGGAGAGAAGGTAGGGAGAGAGGGAGAGAGGGAGGGAGGGAGGGAGAGAGGGAGGGAGGGAGGGAGGGAGGGAGGGAGAGAGGGAGGGAGGGAGGGAGAGAGGGAGGGAGGAGGGAGGAGAGAGGGAGGGAGGGAGAGAGAGGGAGGGAGGGAGAGAGGGAGGGAGGGAGGGAGAGAGAGGGAGGGAGGGAGGGAGAGAGAGGGAGGGAGAGAGGGAGAGAGGGAGGGAGGGAGAGAGGGAGGGAGGGAGGGAGGGAGAGAGGGAGGGAGGGAGGGAGAGAGGGAGGGAGGGAGGGAGAGAGAGGGAGGGAGGGAGAGAGAGGGAGGGAGGGAGGAGAGAGAGGGAGGGAGAGAGGGAGGGAGGGAGGGAGAGAGGGAGGGAGGGAGGGAGGAGAGAGGGAGGGAGGGAGAGAGGGAGGGAGGGAGGGAGGGAGAGAGGGAGGGAGGGAGGAGGAGAGAGGGAGGGAGGGAGAGAGAGGGAGGAGGGAGGGAGGGAGAGAGAGGGAGGGAGGGAGAGAGGGAGGGAGGGAGGGAGGGAGGGAGAGAGGGAGGGAGGGAGGGAGAGAGGGAGAGAGGGAGGGAGGGAGAGAGGGAGGGAGGAGGGAGGGAGAGAGGGAGGGAGGGAGGGAGAGAGGGAGGGAGGGAGGGAGAGAGAGGAGGGAGGGAGAGAGAGGGAGGGAGGGAGGGAGAGAGAGGGAGGGAGAGAGGGAGGGAGGAGAGAGGAGGGAGGGAGAGAGGGAGGGAGGGAGGGAGGGAGAGAGGGAGGGAGGAGAGGAGAGAGAGGGAGGGAGGGAGAGAGAGGGAGGGAGGGAGGGAGGGAGAGAGGGAGGGAGGGAGAGAGGGAGGGAGGGAGAGAGGGAGGGAGGGAGGAGAGAGGGAGGGAGGGAGGGAGAGAGAGGGAGGGGGGAGAGAGAGGGAGGGAGGGAGGGAGGGAGAGAGAGGGAGGGAGGGAGGGAGAGGGAGGGAGGAGAGAGGAGGGAGAGAGAGGGAGGGAGGGAGGGAGGGAGAGAGAGGGAGGGAGGGAGAGGGAGGGAGGGAGAGAGGGAGAGAGGGAGGGAGGGAGAGGGAGGGAGGCAGGCAGGCTTTCAGGCAGGAAAGAAAGCAAAAGGGAGGAAGAAGAAAGGAAAGGAAAGGAAGCTAAGTAACTGAAGAGGAAGAGAAGGGAGAAGAGGATGAGATGAGGATAAAAATGCAGATGGAAGAAAATGTAATGAGGTGCATGACAACATATTGGTATTAGTACAGCTCACCAATACAAGCATTGCTAACATTCTTGTATCCTGGGTTACACACACAAGTGTCAGTGTCATTGATTCTGAAGCAACCTGCATTTACTCCACAACGAAGATTCTTGATGCAGTCTGGCAAAGCTACAAAATACAATGTTATCACATCTTACAAAACTGCTTTATCTTAAAGATATCAGTGTCTAAATTTGCATTTGAAAAGAAAAGCAGTCCTATATGTCTCAAGATGCTCATGCAAACACACCCAAGAGAGTGGTCCACTATTCTTACTGTTACCTCTTCCAACAAAGTTATATGGATCCATTTGAAATTTACAAATGTCACAGGCATACCAAGGTACATAGATAGAAAACAAAGGAGTATAATATAACTCAGGTACCACAGGCCATCCATCTTCTCTTAACAAATGAATGAAAGTGGGTGCATACATATGTCACAGTCCCGTCCAGTAAATCCCAGGTGACAACTGTCTGCTTTACAATGTCCTGTACCATACACCCCGCTGTCACAATCCCCATGCAGACAAGGACAAGCTGACAAGAAAATTAGAAAAGATTAATTAGCACGGTAAATACAATAAACTTTTATTTGTTATTCTTCACAACAAGGGGCATTGCTGTGAGCTCATGCTATCTGTTAACTTTTTTAAAAGGTAAATTGTCCATCATTCTGAGAGGCAGTTAGACGAGCCAAAAAAATTTAGCGTTTATAGTGGATATAAAGTGAAAACGTGTGACCTGATCTCACACAGTTGATCAACTTGACCATTTCCCAAAAATGTTAAAGTTCTGTGAACTCTTTCTGTCCAATCATCAAAAATTATATTGCAGTTCTTGCTAATGCTGTATGAACAAACAGCACACATCACTATTATTTCCTCTTACATCTAATGACGTTATTAATACACTCTTCTGTTTAAACTAATATGCTTCAATTCAATCATGTCTGCTAGCTTCCTATAATGGAAATGGCACATTCTCTGAGTGTTACTATTAGACATGACTGGACAGACAATGACACTCACTTTTAATTCAATATACATTTGCATAATGAAAAGCTACAACTTTCTAATTATCCCAGAAAATCAAATATATATTTCTATATTTTCAAAAAATGGACAACCACTTTCAATTGAGTTTAAAACAAGACATAATGGGCGATACTTAAACGGGCAATACTTAAATGCGAGAGACCTGGGACAATACATTTTATGAAATTGGATGTACATAGAGAGACTAAGTATAAACAACAAAATAATTACAGCTATTGCACAAAATTGTCATAGTAAGTAAAACTAAATAACAAAAGGACTAATGCAATGGGAAACCACGTCAAAAAGAAAGAGGGTTCTTTTTATGATCAGGTGGACGGTGTATCCATGGGCTCGCCCCTTGCCCCTGTTTTGGCAAACCTTTTCATGGGTGACAATGAGAATCCTTGGATAGAAAACTATAAGGCCTCAAAGATTTTATTCTGCCGGCGATGTGTGGACGACACATTTTGCATGTTTGAGAATGAGCAGGATGCTGTTTCGTTCTATCATTATCTCAATTCTCAACATCCTAACATACGTTTTACTATGGAGAAAGAAGTAGATCATAAATTAGCATTCTTGGATGTCCTAGTTCATAACGACGTTCATAACGACGTCCGTTTTCCGCAAGAAAACTTTCACGGGTCTCCTTACCAACTATTTCAGTTTTACTACATTCTCCTGCAAAATTGGTCTTGTTAGAATGCTGGTTGACAGGGTTTACAAATTTAACAACTCTTGGCTGGGCTTTCATAATGACATAAAGAATCTCACTTTTATAAAAAAAAACCCCTCTTTCCTGTTAATATTATAGAGAAGGTTGTCAATCAATGCGTCAATGGAACTCAAAACCGCCTTTCAGATAATGCGCAGGTTCAGCCATCTGTTTCATCTTTCTATTTAAAGTTACCTTATGTAGGTCCCTTTTCTATGGAAGCCCAGAAATGATTATGGAAATTCATTCAACGTTACTGTGCCAATTTTGAAATCAAGTTGGTTTTTTCTTCTTTCAAAGTCGGTAGTATGTTTAGTGTGAAGGATCCTGTGCCTTTCTATCTCTGTTCGCATGTTGTTTACAAATTTTCTTGTGCAGGATGTAATGCCTGTTACATCGGCAAAAGCAGCTGACATCTCTCAACATGCATTCATGAACATCTGAGTAGGGACAGGAACTCGCACATTTTTCAGCATTTACAACAGTCTGTGACATGCCGCAGGCTTTGCTCAACGAGGTGCTTTTCTATTTTGGATTCTGCACCAAATAGATTTCAGCTAATTTTAAAGGAAGCCGCTCATATCTGCTGGGAAAATCCCATGTTAAACAAGCAGCTTAAACATGCCGAGCTGACTCTTTCTTTCTGACATGGTTTCCCATTGCGTTAGTCCTTTTGTTATTTAGTTTTACTTGCTATGACAATTTTGTGCAATAGCTGTAATTATTTTGTTGTTTATACTTAGTCTCTCTATGTACATCCGATTTCATAAAATGTATTGTCCCAGGTCTCTCACATTTAAGTATTGCCCATTAATTTTTAAAAAATTGTACGCGTCAATGGTAGTATAAATTCAAATCACAACTGTAAACTATTTCACAACTGATGATGATCGTTGAATGATCCAAACATGTCTTGTTTTAAACTCAATTGAAAGTGGCTGTCCATTTTTTAAAAATATTAACTTGTCTGCTTTTATCAAGACCTTTTAGACGGCGTCGACAAAACCTTGATCGGATTGGATCGAATCGGATCGGATCACAGATCGGACCGGATCGGATCAGATCAGATCGGATCACGGATTGGATCGGATCGGATCACGGATGGGAAAAGAGTAATAAACAAAAAGTATATTACAATGAACATTGGAGAAATGCTGACATACTGTGACATATTGCGTGACATATTGGAGCTTAGGCCCTACTGAAAGTGATTTCCCGCCATGGAAAGTGATTTCCTGACATGTAGTCTCCTTCACGGCTGTTGCCATGGACGAAACCAAGTGGAAGGGACGCATTATTTTATCATTCAGTTATAATTTCTTTTTTTAATATCATCTCATGTGTTTATTTACTTTTTCTATATTTGATATTATTTTAGCAAGGGCAAGAGAAGAGACGAAAAACGAGGTGGGGAGTAACATTTTTTAGATGTGACGATTAAAGTGTAGTGTATGCGAGCAATTTATTTAGTTAAATCCATGTTGGCTTCTTCTATGAACTCGCTCAGCTCCTCTTAACCTAAATCGCAATTATTACATGCCAAACGACTTAAATTCCACGAGTATATGGAACTCAGTGATGAACAGTTAGAGATCGCACAATAGTTGTGAAATCAGGGTTTCTCTGTATTGAAATAGTCATTTTTTTAACCACAACTTATACAGTAACCATATCTCAAAGTGCAGTGCATGAGTCTTCCAGAAAAACAATAATTGAAGGGCTGGGGGCATAAACTGCCTATGTGGAATTTTCGGCTGTTTTTTTAGTTCGCTTGGATTTGTCCAAATTTTTGCATGTGAACTGCATTTTAATTCAAAAACATTGTCCCGTATTTTTTTCACCTATTTCTTGTTCGTTTTCGAGAAATAACCTATGCAAAAAAAACACCTAAAACTCTACATAGGCAGTTTATGCCCCCAGCCCTTCAATTATTGTTAAATGTAGTAGATTGGTGACAAACAAATCAGTAGATAAATAGATCAATAGACATAACATTTTCGAAAACGTATTTCTTAAACTTGAAATCTGTTTCTAGATCATTATTTGAGGTGGTTAATATGTGCAAAAAAGTGGCTGCTCCGCAATCCTTAAGCCATACAAGTTATCAATCAGTCACTTAATATTGAAGGTACCATAAGTGTCCTAGTATCGCAGATACTGTATTCCCCATGTTTTTAGCATTGAAAAATACCCATTCAGGAATATAAGTGAGTTTATTTAAGGTTGTTGTGGGTAACCACAAGGACGGCATTACAGCAATATCTATAAACCACTTAAGAGTAGCCTCAATATAAGACTGAAAGATTTATAAATATCTTCTGAAAGTCTATTAGCCAAAGCTAAGAAAGTATTACTACACCTCATTTGCACTTGAAAGAAAAATTCAAATTAAAATACTTTCAACACACTTTTAAATTCACAAAACTAGTTTCACTGTAACAACAGCCTCATCAGTTGATCTTACAAGTTCTTGTAAGATCAACTGATGAGGCTGTTACAGCAAAACTAGTTTTGTAAATTTAAAAGAGTGTTGAAAGTATTTTAATTTGAATTTTTCTTTCAAGTGCAAATGAGGACTTATAAATACTTACATACAGCAATATTGCAGTGTTACTGTGAATACAAATTTTTTGGAATATTTTTACATTAGAGTGCAATTTTTATTGGTATAAATATATAGAAATATATCCAAAAGGCGGCGTAGACAAAATCCCGATCAGATTGGATCGGATCACGGATCGGATCGGATCGGATCGGATCGGATCGGATCGGATCAGATCGGATCACGGATCGGATCACGGATGGGAAAAGAGTAATAAACAAAAAGTATATTACAATGAACATTGGAGAAATGCTGACATACTGTGACATCTTGCATGACATATTGGAGCTTAGGTCCTACTGAAAGTGATTTCCCAACAGGTAGTCTCCTTCATGGCTGTCGCCATGGACAAAAGCAAGCGGAAGGGATGCATTATTTTATCATTCAGTTATAATTTCTTTTTTTAATATCATCTCACATGTTTATTTACTTTTTCTATATTTGATATTATTTTAGCAAGGGCAAGAGAAGAGACGAAAAACGAGTTGGGGAGTAACGTTTTTTAGATGTGATGATTAAAGTGTAGTGTATGCGAGCGATTTATTTAGTTAAATCCATGTTGGCTTCTTCTATGAACTCGCTCAGCTCCTCTTAACCTAGCTAAATCGCAATTATTACACGCCAAACAACTTAAATTCCACAAGTATATGGAACTCAGTGATGAACAGTTAGAGATCGCACAATAATTTTGACCGTCTGGTTGTGAAATCATCACGTATTTTTTGTATTGTAATATTATAATAACCTTTACAAACCCCTTGGCTCTTTTAATAATTATATAATATAACCACTGTGACCAAAAATATGCTCGTTGATAAATTATTTTATATGGAAAGCGACAAGTATTTTTTTCAGCGGTGCGAATTTGCATGATCGCCGACCAGAACGGCGTCAGATGGGTCAAGCACGTGCATTGCCATTACAGTCTGGAGGCTTTTGTCTGGGATGTTTCAATGACGGTTGACCAGATTTTAGACTTTAAAAGACATTTTTTTGAAAACTTAAGACCATAAATCGAATTCTATTCTACACACTGAGAAAACTCATTTTAAGAAAATGCCTAGCCCTCTGGGGTTTCCTAAATGCTCCGCTGGTGAATTCACACCGCTGAAAAAATACTTGTCGCTTTCCATATTAACTTAAAATAGTGGAAATGGCCTAAACGAATTTTCAAGGGAGATTATAATAATTCCAGGACTTTTACTGGATAAACCAACTGGCCAAATTACAGTTGAAACTCCCATAAATGGACATAAGTGGGACAAGCATAGGTGTTCTCTTGCGGGAGGACTGTCCACTTACAGGGGGTTATGAATGTAGGGTTTCATTGGAAAAATCACCGGGTCCATGGATTGGTGTCTGCATATGAGAGGTGTCCACTTACAAGGGGTATCTGCAAGTGGAGGTTCAACTATATTAATGGAGAGCAAGGATAGCGCAGTGGTGAGGGCACTCGCCTTCCACCAATGTGGCCCAGGTTCGATTCCCGGACTCGACATCATTCGTGGGTTGAGTTTGTTGTTGGTTCTCTTCTCTGCTCCGAGAGGTTTTTCTCCAGGTTCTCCGGTTTTCCCCTCTCCACAAAAACCAACATTTCCAAATTCCAATTTCATCTGCTTGTAGAGCGCATTTGATCATATACACATGGAAAATGTGCTATATAAGTTCTAAATTATTAATTATTAAATTATTATTATTGGTTTATAATAGCTGCCAATGATTATCTCACCATTTAAATATATTGCTTAATTGAGAAATGATTAGAAATAATTTATATTAACTTACTTTCATTGCAGTAGTTGCCAAATTTGTTTGAATCTTTGCAAAGCTCACATGCAAAGCCCTTAAAGCCATCCTGAAAAGAGAACAAAAAATATATATATCAAACAAGTCTATTTAAGTTAAAACAAAGAGATAATAAATAAATAAATAAATGAAAGCTTAAAAAGCAATGAATATGATGATCATTATTGGGTTTAATTATTCTGCATGGAAAGAGAATTAATGAATGGACATGGGGACACCATGGCCAGGTGTGACCTTTTGCCGGACTGATCTCCAACCCACTCCACACAGTCTCCACCCACAGGACACCCAACCCTAATGAAATTTCATCACATTACATATTAAGCCGACAACCAAAATCAGAAGCATATATTCACTGCTTCTACCTTATATCTGACCTTTACGTCATTTGGAGATCCTGATACTGTACAGCACTTGAAATGAATTTCACAACATTAGCTTATGTGGGTGGGTTAAAGCTGATTATATCAAATGCAGTGGCTGAGTATTCTCACCTGACAAGTACATGTTCCATTACCACTGATCTTATCACTGCAGGTACCATGTCCACTACAAGGTGATACTCCTGGACATGCTGTGAGGACACAAGTTTACAACAACAGTCCAAAAGTGATTTCTGCTGACTAATTTAACTACACTGACACAGAGGTAAAATTCATCCTATTGCAAACCATATGACAGCAACAAAAATTGACTCCCATTACTGCAATTAAACCTAATGGCCCTTCCTCATATTTCTTACAACTTGGTATCCTGTGGCTAAAATGCAATCTATTTTTGTACCACAGACTGGTTAGGATACTGTGGCCTAAGAACAAAATTCAACTTTCTGCCACAGGAAAGCCAAGCGATCCCTCAGGTGTTCAATACTAAGATTCAGGCAACAGTAGACAAACGCAGCCTTACACCATCTGTGATTTCCCAATTAAGCAACTAGGGGTATGTCTATCTCCCACCTACCCTGCCAGTTTTTGCTTATGCATAACTCATATTAATTTTTACTTCATGCACAGCTCACAAAAGGTTAATGTCCCAAGTTTTGGGGTGAACACGATTTTTGGCCCATGTTTTCTAGAAGACTAAGCGCAAAACAGCGAAAAAATACAGGGCAATGTTAACCACAGAAAAACATGTATGTATGCGAAAAAACGTCAATTTTTTAGCAAACAAACAGCCAAAAATCTACTAGTTTTCCATCAAGCCCTTCAAGGAATTGCAATATCCAAATGCAGAAGTTAATAATTACAGGTTTTTTAAAACTCAGCTTACATTTATTTTTGCTCCCTTGCCTCTAACATTCACGGATCAATTATAAGCCTTAGCGTTTACAAGCACACAGCATACTACAAATGGCTAAATTGTAACAATTTATTCGGCACGTGGCGATAATTAGGAAAGCTGACAGATGTTAAAACGAGTGACGCGAGAGTTAAAGAGTGTTTTACCTTGAAAGCTACAGTTTTCTTTTTGTTAAAGTTGCAGAAAAACAGATCTCGCCTTGTTTACCAGTTTCAACGCTGTCACAATATCACATGGAGCGTGTAGGAATTCTTCGCTGAATTCACGAAAATAAAACAGCTAAAACACTCACAAAACAATTAAAATTAACGAGGCGGGAGATAAGCAAAGTTAAATATCTGTATGCAAAGCAAAATAATATATAAACACAACTATTATATGTAGGGAAGATTTCAGCTTTAATCCAAAGGATTTTTAAGAGAAAAGTGCAATTTTATCGGGTAATTTTAACCTGTCTTCATTTATTGTTTCGTCGAAGTAAAATTGTGTTCCCATAGATTACTGATCTGGCAAATTACAACTTAGAAATTGTCGGATTTAAATGACTGGCCGAGTATAAATTTTACAGTTTTTCAATACACTGATCTTCTATGGCTTCGTTAAAAATATTACATTCATCTAATATATTGGCGTTTCGAGCGCTTAAAATGTCTCAGGTTTATACAAAGGGGAGGCAAACTTTTATGCGTACATAAACGCAACAACAAAAAGTTAAATAATCGAGCCGCAATCTCGCGGGAAAATCTTGTCATATGATTTCCTTAGCGCCAAATTTCAAGTTACGCTTTATAAAAACCATCTTCGCTTACGGATATTTAACAGCTCTTAAATACTGACCAATATGTCTTTTAAAGAAAAAAGAAAAATGCCCGCTGAATTAAATTTTAAATTACCGAAAGAACTGACTTACGTGTCTCTGTTTACTTTAGCTACAGAAGCGAGACAATGGAATTCACGATTTTAGCATGTTCCACAGCTTAGTGCAAAACGTGTAATAAAATCATTTTAAAGCTGTTACTGAATATACCTCTGCAATCTCGTCCCCAAAATCCGGCACAACATTCTTGCTGGGTAACTGATCGAGAACATAAATGCTGACATCCAGGGACTGCAATGTGGCCGAAATTTGTTCCAAAATTCACCAGATAAGTACAGCGTTGCACGCCCTCTCCATTCGTAACAGTTCGGTACCCGCTTGGACAACGATAAAAAGTATTCACTGAACATTCCATACAATGATTCCACGCGTATCTAGTAACCTGTCGATCGCATCGCCTAGCTTTTGCTCCATAAGGAAGCAAAAATACTATGAGCGTGAAAAAAACGGCGGATACAGTAGACGACCTCTCCGCCATTGGGTGAAATTGAAGTCTGTGTCGACACCGTAAATATTTTCCTAGTTGACAAGGCCACAGGATGACGGCTTTTCTTCAAGTTTCAAGAGATTGACTCCAAGACGGCTTGAAGAGTAGTCGAACCGTATTTCTCATGGTAATTTAATTTGCATATTGGCTGTTGACATTAGTCCGCCAATCAATGACAACCACACAAAGAAATATCTTTTGCTCCATAAAATAGAGAACGCAATCCTGTCTGCATTGCATTCGGGCGAAACTGGAATGTGTTTTAATATGGCACAATTACCGAATTCTGTTCCAGTTTCAGAGCAGAGAGATTTTAAAATGCCCAGATTTAAGATTTTTGCTTTAATATCTACACGTTTGTTATTGTTTAAAATGCATCATTGTACTTCCGTCTGTAAATTTTCTGTTTTTAATTGTATAGATATGTCAGGGTTCTTTTTACATTTGTATGGTTATTTGACATCTGCAGACAAGTCAAAAGTAAACATCCTTTACCAACTATTGCTCCATACTTTTTTCGCTAATTTTAATAACACAACGAAACTGAAATGGTTTTGAGAATTCTCGGTTAAACTCAAAAGAACACAAAAAGCGAAATAGACTCAAAATTTACGCATTAATACGACTTCCTTTTTACGCCGACAAAATTAGTCGTCCGTGTCCGACGAAACCGCTAAGTTCTTAAAATATACTTCCTTTTTTTCT
Organism: Pachyseris speciosa; assembly: GCA_016490735.1. Taxonomy (NCBI): domain Eukaryota; kingdom Metazoa; phylum Cnidaria; class Anthozoa; order Scleractinia; family Pachyseridae; genus Pachyseris; species Pachyseris speciosa. The sequence continues at coordinate 79,129 of JAEMWC010001315.1, forward strand.
AAAACAAAAGTTAAGCAAGAAATGACAGGAAGACAAAATCCTCTTTTCTAGAAGTCTTGATGTCTTTAATAAACCATAAGATAAAGGATACATATCCTATGTTACATAAACGAGAACTATGTAATGAAAATTACAATAATATACTAAATTCAAATTATGTAATTATAACAGGTTATGTTCAAAAATGAGTCTATTTTCAAATGTGTTCATGTAACGTTCGGTGTTAATCTTTGAGCGGAGACAAACCTTGCGACGTAAATTATATTGCTGGGGTTGAGGCTTCGGCAGAATTTCATTTAACGTATGATGGCTTAGAGCCCTAGTTTTTCTTCTGACATGCACAACGCGTGTTTTGCCTAATCACTCCTAATAAGCTTTGCTTCTATTTCAGGAAATATATCTCATTGAAATGACTTTACAATTTCAATTTGGAAATTGAACAATGAAATATTTTTGAGAGAGCGCTTAGCAAAGACGACTGCAACGGCGGCAAAAACGTCAGATCATTCACAATATACATTCCTGATATTGTAACAAACCTGGTACTATTCAGTCCAACTCTTTCAACGCATGTGGGCGACTGAACTACCCATGCAGAAACCAAATTTGTGAGAACGTTGGAAAGATAAGAAAAAGAAAAAGAAAGAAAATTCATCGTTATGCCTTCATGTTCTCCCATAGAACCTTGAACACGGTCTTTCACGTTGTTTTGCAGAGGACGGCAAAGAAATGTACCAAAACGTGAAACGCACGCGCACAGCGATTATTTTTCTCATATACCTAACTGTTTTATGGCGATCTTGTTGCCGTTGCGATCACCGTTGTTTTTAAAGCTCTCGAATAACTATATGGCGCAACACGGAATTCCACGATCGCAACTGCCCATTTATATATTTATTACCAATCAAGGTGGTCCCAATTTTTCGGAATGCGTAGCTAATATCTGGACACTCTTCGTTGAACCAAAATTACTCCAGGTTTAACCGCAGATGACTTGCTCCGGTCTTAGAAAATGTTATAGAAACAAAACTGAAATTGCCTTTACAAGAGGCCTTCCAAGGGGGTCTGGTGTGTCGCATACAAAACAAAGAGGAATGGAAAGTGAATTGTTCCTGTCGCAAACTGTCGCGCCTTTTCTGCCAGTTTCTATCGATTATCGGTGTTTTGGGAGAAGATTGTCTCCTGTTTCCGGAGCCATGTCGCTTCTACCCCTGGGAAGGCCTCTTTCTTAATAATACGTTACTCTATCACTCAGCAGGCAAAGTTTCCGTATCGTCGTCAAACCGTTATAACAAGACATCGCACCTGATATCGAATTCTGTGGCTTTTTACGCCATCACTAGAGGTGTCTTTTTAACTGCCAGTGAGATTGGAAGTTTATAAATCAAAAAAAGAAAAGAAATAATTTGAGACAGAAAGTTTCCGAAATTTCAACCCAAAAATGTCGGCTAAAACCGCACAAGAAGAAATGTCACAGTTTGTGCTTTTAGAAAAATGTTTGAGGGCAAAAAGAAAACAACTTTTTCCCACGTCTGTCGGTTTCTATTTTGGAGGAACGCTTGGCATAACGAAGTCTATACGTGTTTTGCTTGTATTGACCTTTCGTATTTGTAAGTGTGTTATCTTTAAAGTGGCTTTGCAATGTATTTTTAGCTTTACGAATACAGTACTTGGCACATGAGCAAATACTACTTTAAAGCGATAAAGAAAGAATCGGAAACAGAAACATAAATATAACAAATGAAACGAAAAGACGCGTACATAAAAATACTTTGAGTTTAATCTTCGTATTGACAAAATGTTGGTCTGGAAACTGAAAAGTGCTGGCTAATTAACAAATCCTTGAAACTAAAAAGAGAATTTGAAAACTATTTTTTTCTTTCACAAAATGATAACATGCCGGATTACCGACAATAACATGCAACGGTTTTTTTAGATAGTGGAATTTTATACAGAGTGCTGTGACCAAATACAACCTGTACAGAAATAAAACCGGTATCTGTACACAAAAGGTCGGCACGCACGACGGGAATATTCGACAGGGAACGGTCGCGGGGACCAGTTCCCTTCATGTGAACTAACAAAAATCTATTCGCAGGGACCAAAATTTGTTCCCTGCGAATGGTCCCACGAAATCAAACTTGTTTGACTTCGTGGGAACGTTTGCAGGGAACAGTTCCCCTGAAAAATGCTTGTTCTCTTCGTGTGAACTGTGCGTGGGAATATTCCCTGCGAACAATGTGCAATAATTAGATTTTCTTTTATTTTTGTCCGTTTGGGCTGAAGAAAACATTCTCCCTTCAACTCGGAAAACAAAAACTTATCGAAATTGCAAATTAAAAACACTTAGTAAGTTTATAGACGAACAAGATGAGGCGTTATGAGCATGCGCTGGTTTATTTCAATGTATTTTGCGGTTCGTTATGTACTGCGGTTTGTTATGTACTGCGAATTAAAATATAATTAACTTGCTTGAGCTTTTAATACGGCATTACTCCTCTGCTCATTTCTTTAATCAAAAAGCCCAAAATTATACTATTCCGTTCCCCGTTTAAACCCTTCAAGGAAATTGTCCCCGTATTTAAACTGGTCTCATCGTCTGAATTCTACAGGGGAATATTCCCTGCGACCCCGATTCCCTGAGAATATTTCCCTCGTGTGTGGCTACCTTAATCAAACTGCGTGCCCTCAAATATCACTTTTATTTGTGCTTTTAACTGGTGCATGGGCGTAGCGCAGAATCGAGTAAATGGGAAGCGAGCTGAACGTCCCACCCCAAGGACATGATCCTGTTAAAAATCGATATCAAATCGTGTGAAGTTCGGCAGTGGCAAAAGGAACCGAAAGCCGCGGTCAAAAATTTCCTCATATTACTTCGCTAAAAGAGGACATCGGACAAAAAACAAGCAAAACAAAACAAGCTTCTGGTAAGACATCCGTTTCAGTCACTTCTTGGGGCAGCAACGTTTGCTTCACTCGCTTGGCCCAGAACTGCTTAAAACCAGGCAAAGCTGGATCGGCTTCCTTTACGAATATCAGGTAGAATTTATCCAGCGGATAATCAATCATAATTAGTATATGTCATTTTTCCACTCAAAGGAAAAACGTAAAAATATGGTTTTATGAAACTTCATCCCAACCAAAATACGTATTTATAGTTTTTAAATGTGTGTATCTGTTGTTGTTTGTTGTTATGTTGTTGTTGATAACAACGAACTATGCGTGTAACGTCATATAATCGCTAAACCAGTATTTCTGGATTTCTTCCGTTCGCAGAAGTGTTCTGGCTTTTCTTATATAACGGTAGAAGGTGAGGTATCCAAAACCCATCTTCATGGGCCGAGACTTCGTCGTAATCCCGATGTGTTTCAAAAGTTGATTATCGTCCCACAGCGCCATAAAGGGGCGGTGCTGTCTCCACTGAACTACAATCTTGGACGGAATAAAATGGACTAATTAACCCCCATCCCCCCCTAAGCAATGATGAAGGCGCGCGAAGAGCAAAACGCGCCATTTTGGCATCATTGAAATGGGGGGGAGGGGTGGTCCAAATGTTCCATTTATTGTGTCCAAGATTGTATCAAGACTGTGAACGTCACGAAACAATGGGTGCGGGTAATTAGATAGCCATCTGTCAACTCGTTAAACGCAATTAAACACAGGTCTCTGACGCAGTCACGCGCGTCATCTGTTTACGGTGTGCACTCTAAGTTAAGGCATTACACGCGGGATATTTTCGGCAACATGGAGAATATATAACGGTGAATTGTTATGTGACTTTCGGAAATAGCAGAGAAGGTGATAAAGAACATTGTTATTACCGAAAAATATCTTTCAACATGCCAGGGAGAAAAAGAATACCCGAGGAAACAAAGGCTACAATTAGAGCGCTTAAAAGCACAACACCTCTCACGCTAGAAGAAATTGCTCTACGATGTAGAATTTCGAAAACAAGCGTGCAATGCATAGCAAGCACAGAGGACAAAGTACGAGAGAACCGTAGAACATTTTGTGGAAGGAAGAAAAAACTCACTCCAGAACAAGAGGCATTAATTCTTCGAAGTCTAGTAGAATTGAGAGACCAAGAGGGCTCCTTTTCCTCACGGCGTCTGATGGAGCGGACAGGAATTCATCATGTCACCGACCGAACTGTTAGGCGTTTACTAAATAGAAATGGTTACTTCTTCCTTCAAGCACGCAAAAAGGGGCTAATGAGTCAGACCGACAAAGACCAGAGAGTGGAGTTTGCCCGGAAAATGCAAGCAGAATACTCCCGAGTGTTTGGACAGATTCCCTCGCCTTCTACTTGGATGGTGTCTCATTCGTGTACAAGACTAATCCACTGGACCAAGCACGCGCCCCCAAAGGGAGAGTATGGAGAAAAAGATCTGAGGGCCTCACACAAGGGTGCTTGGCCAAAGGCAGTAAATCTGGAACGGGAGGAAAAGTGGCCAAGTTCATGGTAGCAATAAGTCACGGCAAAGGAGTGCTTGTTTGTGAAAGATACGAAAAACTGGATGGATACTATTTCGCATCTTTTATTGACCAGCATTTCAACACAATGTTTGAGCGATCATGCAAAGGATTGAGTCGACTGTGGCTGCAAGACGGTGATCCTTCACAAAACAGCAAAGCAGCCCGTGAGGCTATGGCCCGTTGCCATTGTGAACTTTTAAAAATTCCACCGCGAAGTCCAGACTTGAATCCAATAGAGAACGTATTCCACATTGTCTCTAAGAAGTTGGCGAAAGATGCGCTTGAAAGAGGCATAACGCATGAATCATATGAACAGTTTTGTGAAAGGGTACAAAGAACGATTAGTGGTATTTCACAACAACTGATAGACAGAACTATACAGTCTATGAGCTCTCGCGTGGCCGACATAATAGGAAATAGTGGCGAAAGACTGAAATATTGAATCTTAACATGTGTAGGGCACTTGAATTATGTCCAAATGACGTTTTCACGTATTTGCGACGGTTTACGATCTATTTCATACGATTTCAAGCGTGTTTGTGACGGTTTTTAACGATTTAGTACGATTTCGGGCTAATTTCAATAAAATATGAGTTAATGTTTGTTATTTATTTTCAAATGTCAAAATCGTAGAAAATCGTTTAAAACCGTTGTTAATTGTTCGTAAACCGTGCCAGTGTACAAATTTGTAAACAAAAATCGTTTTCAATTTTCAAACATGAAAATATCTTTACAACAGAAATAAAATATCAGCCGACAAATATCGCCAAGGGGACGTTTATTTTCCTTAAACTAGCGCGATTGACAGTACCTGTGCGTTGGTGGTGCTCGCGATCGCGCGCCTACGCGCAGGACAGTTGAATTATTACGAGCAACTAGGATTCAACTATCGCATTTGCCTGGTTTTTTTTTTTCCTCTGTTCGTATCATCTTTTTTCGGGAAATTTTTCAAGCCAAACTCATTTTTTGTTTTGTTTTGTTGTTGTTTTTGTTTTGTCTTTGTTTTTTATTCGGATTCTCTTTTAATTATCCCGACTTTTCGTAAATAAGTGGTGTAATGCAGTTTACTTTAGTCTAGACTTGATTAATTAACAGTTACCTTATTTCATTCAAGATTATATTTTACGTGAATATCTTTTGCAATGCAATAGCAAAACTGCTCTTTTACTGGCAAGTTCCGTTGGGGAATTGACAAATGAATACACAAATCGCGAGCGATCACTGCTTGACCAGTTCATCGGAAAATTGATTCTCTCTGATTCATTTGTTGACTTAAGATCAATTCAGCAAAACATCTAGCACACGGTTGAATGGACAATTGTTCGTTCTGCGGAATCTGCCTCTGAAACTGAAAAGCCTTCCATCGTACTGCCATCATTTCTGTCTCCATTTGGTCGATTACCCCTCCCTTCACGTATGCGAAGTCGTGCTTTGTGGTGCAAAAAATCGGGGTGTCCTTGTTAAATTCAAGATCTTTAGAAAAATGTGATTTTGGAGCCGGCAGGTGCACCGGCTGGCCCTCGAGCATTAATAGTAAATCGTGCCACTGGATAATCTGTGAATTCCATCTGAAGTCGTTTAAGAAAATGACCTCTGCCTTTTCTGCACCGACCCAGGCGAAAGTGGATGTGGCGGGATTAGTGAAAGACTTGTAAACAGTGTTTAAAGGATTAAGTAAAAATGTCTTGCCTGTATTGGCAGGGCCCTTGATTAGAATGTTGCGAAATTTTCCCCTCCCCTGTTCTAGGAGATCTCTCACAGCTTCGGTAAAAATCTCAATTGGCACGTGGTTCCACATGAGTAGCTGTTGAGCGCATTCCGCCCACCGACCGCCGCACTCAGCGGTGCAAGGGTCCTGCAGACGTTTTTCCAAGATCTGAAGTCTTGTCAGTTTACTTCTTTGTAGCACCTCACTCGCCTTCTCCATCTCCCAGGCCGTTGAAATACATTCCTCTACAACTCTGTTGCCCCTGTTCATCACGAACTCTGCTAGATCGGTCTTTCCCTCAGCCTTTTGGGCGCTCGCGAGCGCGAGTAGCTCAGTTCGGTTTTTGATTTTCTTTTCAAGTATTATGTTTGACACTTCATAACAACTTAATCGTTTCGATCGCTTTCGCCTTACTGATATTTTACTGACGTTTTTCCCCGTCATCCGAGAGCGGACATCTTCATGTTCTCTTTCTTCGCCCCTTTCGCCTTCTCCGCCACTTGTGGTATCTGTTGCTGAATCATAACAATCCACGGTCGGTTTTCGTCGTTTTGCTCGCGCCTGACTTGCGGCCATTGTTCTAGGTGGACCTGAGTTGCCTAAATCTGGATGGCCAGCAGACTGGATGAAATCTTCATCTTCCTTGGTGGTGTACAACCACGCAGAAAAGTAGTTGGTGTGCCGGTTAGAAAAGTGAACGTAAACACTCCACTTGCTCCTTAAGTATTGCCAGATCGGTAGCCACCTCTTAATTTTGTTTAGTTTAATGACCATGTGATAATGCTTCCCTTGCTTTTTATGGTTTTCCTGGCAACAAGTCCACTGAATTACTTTCGTTTTGGGTCCCTCGCAATTCAAAACAGCCTCACAAACGGCATCTGCGAACGACTGTCTGTCCGGGAAAATGCTGAGATCAGCTTGGCTATAGGTTATTAAGTACACGCTTCTCACTTTGGCTGGCTGCAATTCGTCAAGGGAACTTTCCGACTGTGAACCACTAGATACATACTGAGAGAGCAGCTCCATCGTTATGTTCTTACGAACTTCGTTGACAAGTATAAGCCGAAATATTGAATCATTACGGTACTTTTAATTTCCCGCGCAGTAATTAGGAAAAGCATTCCTCAGACAGAATAGAAAGCCGACTTAGTTGAGGCGCGAACTTGACATTTTGACTCCGAATATGGCTCTGATTTATGCATCTTTTGTTTCCATGTTAAGAAAGTATCTAAAACGCTTAACATAGCATCTGATGAGTGTCATGGAGAACATTTTTTTTAGTCTCGCCTGGGTATGCATTCACTGTCAGGTTTGCATTCTGATCAAAAGTTTAACTTTTCAGCGTGCAACTGATACCTTAATCGCGCCATTACCATATTTAACCCCAGTAGTCACGCCAGTGGGAATCTCGGACAATCTTGGACGGAATAAAATGGACTAATTAACCCCCATCCCCCCCTAAGCAATGATGAAGGCGCGCGAAGAGCAAAACGCGCCATTTTGGCATCATTGAAATGGGGGGGAGGGGTGGTCCAAATGTTCCATTTATTGTGTCCAAGATTGTAGCGTCTGACTGCGCACAGTAAGGGGGTGGTGGGTCAGTAACTCTTGATGATTCAGTCTGGTTGAGTGGGGAAACGGTTCTCTGAATCTCTTCATACTGAGGAGGGGGGCAGTCTTGGAAGACTATTTCGTAAGGAGGTGGATCCTGACCAGGGTACGGTGGTGGGATTATCTGTTCTGTGTGCGTAGCAGTACCACGCTGATAGCGAAGCAGTAATCTCTGACACAAGCCTTTGAACGACTGATTGCAAACACAGATTTTGAGAAGGAAACTGATTACGATCAGAGTAATTAAAATGATCACTACAACAATAGCGGTATCATCGCGCTCACAATCTTTCCATGAGTAGCACAGCTGGAAACAACACTGTAGATCTGCATCACCTCCACAGTCCGTGCTGGTATCACAAGGCTTTCCAACGCAGCTATCCACTGAACATTTATTACTGCAACAATGTTCTTGACGCCCACAATCGGATTTGTTGGAGCACTGATTCGAGGCGCAGTTTGCGCGACATTTTCTGTGTGACAGTGATGTGCTGCTAGCACAGCAACTACCATAAATACCACAGTCAGAGTTGGAGTTACAGAAGTATCCCAGACAGTAATGGTCGGGTTTACAGACGCCACCGCAACAGCTCTCATTTGTGAGACAATCGCGATTCGACAAACAACAGAATGTACACGAAATCAGTGCAAACACCAAGAAAACAATTCCTTGAACCGAACAAAAAGCAGCCATACTTCCGATTAATCTTCGTACACACCCACTTTACGCCCCGCGAACGAATGCACGAGGTTTTGGTCTTTGACGGTATGGCGCGTGACCACCTTGGTGCGTGACCAGTAGCAGAAAAGTGCGATGTTATGGGGATGCCATGCCACCGCGCCATAGCTCTTTCGAACTGATGCGTGATGGCATTAAAGCATGATATCATCCCATGACTCATTAACGGCAAGTCCTGCCTGGACGAGTTTAACTGCATCGAAACTTCAAGATTGACAGCAAGAACGAGAAATAATCTCGGAGAATACTTTTCTTTGAATCACGTACGATCAAAGTTTTGAAAAATCTGGGGTAAAGCATCAGCAATGTTATACAGTTAAACTGAAATTGCCAACAAGGAACGCCTTCCCAAACCTAGCGGCTCACCAGGGGTAAATTCCCTTGGTTTTTAAGTGACTTTCAGGCAAAATTAGAATTTCCCTGACTTTTTCCTGACCTTTAAAAGAAAAACAATCTATTTTTCGGACAATTCGGACAATTCCGTGACCGTAGCCTGCGAAATGGATGGAGCGGGGGAGGGGTAGAAAAAGAGAGGAAAGAGCATTTATGTAACGCGTTTTTATCATATTTGCATGGAAAGAGCATGCTATAAATTATCATTATTCTTGTTCAGGCTGAACGCAGGGGCCTAGCTACCTGCACGCACGGAAGCACATGCGTACCTCTAAAAGTTGACAATAAAAACTGAAATTTCGGTTTCTTGTTCTTGGAGATGTACGCCTTGCTTGTTTTCTGCAGATTTCTACGAAGCGCGGACCTAAATGAAACTTAACTAGGGCAAAATTACGGCTATGTAGGTGCTTTTACAAGGAAAACAGTGCGGGTCAAAAAGAATGTGGCAAACAGCGGTAAAAATCACTCAGTTGTGAATAAAAGTCTGAGATACCACTAACTTGCTAAGCTCAAATTATGACAAGCGATCGACTGAGCACTTTTAAATAAACTCAAAAAATAAAAACAAAGAATTTTACGACTTAGTTTTCATTTAATATCAAGTAAGAACGCTTACGCTTACAACATAGCCTCACCATAGTGATGATAAAAGAAAATTTTTTCAAGCACTTGAGAAAGATTTCGGGAATTGGACGGGGTGAGGAAGGGGGATTTGAAAAATTGTGGATACCCGTGGGAAAATCCTGGGTATGCCCATGGCATGCCAGACCCAAATTAAAACAGTCTCACCCACTCAGCTGGGGTTTCATAGAACTAGTTGTAATCGTAGATCAGGAATGCGTTCGAGTATCCATTGCTGCGGTGGTCTGATGTGATTATATAATGAAATTGTAATATGAGGTGACAGGGTTGTGATCGCTTGTGTGCTTCCTTGTCGCTGGTATCTTATCGATGGTGATTCGGTAATTTCCGATCATGCGATGAAAAAAACAATATTGAAGAATAAACAAGGATTTGGTTGTTATTTGGAGCAAAAATTAAAATCTTCAGACTCAGCCAGTGTTCGATAAAAGAAAATTTAATATGAGGTGACAGGGTTGTGAATATTGAAGAGTAAACAAGGATTTGGTTGTTATTTGGAGCAAATATTAAAATCTTGAGACTCAGCCAGTGTGTTCGATACAAGATGTGTTCAGCATCTTATGTCACAAAAGCACTTTCCGGTATGTTATACTAGAGCTCCTTATTTTTTCCTTCAAAAGCAAGGGAAAATTATGTACTAAACGACGCCAACGTTGGTTGACTCTGCTCTGTGTTGTACAACTCAAAAAGTACTTGATTCTACGGGAAGCTTTTGATTATAATCAGGTAATTTTTTTCGCGGCGGGAGAAAGGAAAAAATTGTAGTTTTTTCCTTCCTCCCGCCGCGAGAATAAAAATCGCCTTATCGCAGGTTGAAGGTCATTTCACTTGAAAGTCAGTTTTTGAAAAAAACTATTTTCGGTCTGCAAAGCCCGTGTCAAACGCCGTACTTTATAGTTTAGGTCCACCCAAATTTGTTAAGTTCGCCCGTTGGGTCAAACGTCGAACTCCACTAGACCACGCGAAAATAAACAGAGCGAGGCTGAGCTCACGGTTCAAAGGTGACAGACCGCAAACAAATCTTGCTTCCACTGGGAAATATCTGCATGTAATAACAGTTCATCAGTAGGATAGCTAAGACAGGGCTTGAAATAACGGCCGGTCAACGGACAATGTCCGGTCAAAAATAGGTTTTGTCCGGTGAACTTGTCCGGTCGTTTACGATTGTAAGGAAAAAAATTAGAGTTTCAAGTTAAATATTTAAAGGTCCAATATTATTGGCGTTCGTGAACAAAGATGGGAAAAAGACAGATACTTTTAAACTACCAGACTAAGAGCTTTTAATAAATGATTCGTAACAGTCGTAAATTTGCGGCTGTGGTTGCACATTTTCGCTTTCATATACCCTTTCCAGAGCATCTGGCTGTTCTCTTGTTATACCGTATTTCCTCGAATAAGCGCCCGCGCGCTTATTTAAAATTTCGGCCTATTTTGGCTAAATGCACACAAAAGAACTCTTTAGTGTGGAGGAGGTGAAATACGAGTCCCCTAAAAACGACTGCGTGGGAGGCTAGCCAAAAATGGGTTGTGTCCGAGCAAAAATAGGTTTGACCAGACAATTTGACCTGAGCCAGCTGGAAAATTATTTCAAGCCCTGTAAAACGTGTGCAACTCGACAATTGGTTTCGGCTCCATCAAATCCTTTACCAATTGCAAAACATTTTAGGAGGGGCCACAGTTATTGACAATACATATTAGCAAGGAAAACAACGTAAAATAATAGGAGTACGTTAAATAACGAACTAGGCACACGTGAACTAAATAAGCAAGCACGAACGACAAAAAGCATCACAAGATTTTTCGGCGTTCGTGTACCATTTCTGCGCCATCTTGAATAACGTTACAAATGATATCGTGAGCTCAGCCTCGCTCTTCACAAGAGCTTTGCAGGCCGAAAATATATTTGTTTAAACCGATTTTCAAGTAATATGAACTACGGTAACCAGCCAGACCTCGTGGCGCCAGCGCGTGACGAGTAAAGATTATAACCAAAAGCTTCCCGTAGAGTCAAGTACTGTTTATGTTGTACAACATAGAGCAAAGTCAACCAACGTTGGCGTCGTTTAGTTACATAAGTTTCCCTTGCTTTTGGAGGAAAATAAGGTGCCCTTGTAGAACACACCGGTAAGTGCTTTTGTGACGTAAGATGCTGAACACATCTTGTATGACCTTGTCCACCTATAATGGCCTAAATGGGGAAGCTCCGCCCGAAAGGGGTACCTTTTTCTTTTACGACTGTACTGTTTTGATTTAATGAACACTACATGAAAATGACAGGAAGACTTCCTGTTTTAGGCATACGAAAGGGATACCATTTGTCAATGGAAGGTATTCGAAAGGGGTACCTTTATTGTCAATAATGGCATATAAAAGGGTAAGGGGTCGGACCTCGGGGCGGAGCCTCCCCCTACTAAATTTTTTTTAACCCCCGGGTATCGACTACAATGGCTGAGTCTGAAGATTTTAATATTTGCTCCAATTAAAAAAAATCTTTTTTTACACTTCAATACTGTTTTATTATCGCAAATATTACCGAATCACAGCTAAAAACCAGCAGACAAGGAAGCACTCAACCGATCACAACCCTGTCACCTCATATTAGAAACTTGTAATCGATTTTCATCTACATCTACATTTATCAAGTTTGTAAAATCCGTTACAGACATCGCACCAACTATTAAAAGAAACGATCATAATATACGTATATACAATGCTCGAATAGAAATTAACAAATAAACAAGATAATATACGTATATAAAAATAAGTGAATCGTAATATAGAGTAAAAATTATGAAAATATGAAATCTCTAGTAATTCTTTGCTAAGTAGGGGAGTAATTTAGAGTTAAAGCCAGCCAAGGAGTTTGACTCAACTATTTCCGCGGGTAGTTTATTCCATAGTCTTATGGTCCTTGAGAAGAAAGAATAAAAATAAATGTTCTTTGTCGCCTTGTCTTGCCTATATCTATAACAATGACTCCCTCCAGTTCTAACTTTAGAATAAGGTTGTAGATAGCTATTTACATCAATATCAATTTGTCCACGGCTCATTTTATATAACAGGTTTAGTCGAGTCATAGTTCTTCTTAATTCCAAGCTCGTCCAACCTAGATCTTGAAGCATTTCAGTAACGCTGGCTGTGGGATAGTAGTTGTTGGAGCAAAACCGTGCCGCTTATCACACCAGACTACCACAGCAATGGATACTCGAACGCATTCCTACGATTAAAACTAGTTATAAAAATAGGAAGATGTAGGATTTAAAATAGGCGGCCAAGCCTGAGATTTGTTTGGGCTGCCCTTTTCAATTTGGTCAAAAAAAATTGGGTAACTGGATACCAGATTCTGCTAAAATCCCAAAACACCCTGTCTGAAAGTCCTGACTGTCAGATGCATCTTGTATTCTGATAGGCAGCGGCTCATTTTTCTTCGCAAAATGATACGGAAAGGGATGAAACAAAGTGGAACAAAATGATTGAGAAGTAAAATGGAGCAAAATGAAATGAATACATGTGCTTTGCTTTGGATGATTGCAAAAGTCGATTACACTCTGGAAGTTTACAACGAACAGTGAAATTCATTCACGATTAATAGAACTTACAAACAAATCATTTTGATCACATTTGAATGGAAAGATTGCACTATAAATTTTAATTATGTACAGCAGAATCCCGATTTCTCGAACATTCAAGGGAAACGAAATCGTGAGTTTGAGAAAATCGAAGGTAGCACTAGATTACGCTAAGATGCTGAGGTATTGTTTTAGCAGGGGCAGTTATGCACATTTTCATAGGAATACGTCTTTTTTGTTGTATATAGAGGTTTTGATATACTAACAAAACGTACTGTAGTTAAAAAAGTAACACAAATTGCACTAAAAAACCGCACAGGCTGTAGTTCTGCACACACGTTATACGGCGTTTATACCTTACAGAAAAAACGTTCCTCAACAAAAATAACGTGTAATAACTTGTTGCCGCATTGCAACCAAGAAACTTTTGTCTGTAACTTTTGAAAGATGTTGGGTATTTTGGCGCAGATTATCAATGTAAGTCTCATCAGTGGAAAAGCTGAATGTGTTGAGTAGCCCAATTGTATGGCATAGTTCACATTCTGATGGTGGCTTCAGTGCATGGTTCATCTATGATCTCAACATCATCCTTGTCCAGAAGCATTCATTTGCTTCAAGGCACAGAATGTAACTGAAATCGTCCCTCAGTTGTTTGTAAATTTTCAAAGGTTCAAGTTATTGAGGGTTGATTTATCCCACAGGAGCTGAGAATTAGCTTGAGTTTGCGGAAGTTTCGAGTTATCGAGGGTTTGAGAACAGGGGTGAAATTAGAGTAAAGGAATGAAGTAAATCCAAGGGACACAACAACTGGTTCAAGTTATCGGGAGAATTAAGAAACCGAGGGTTTGAGAAATGGGGATTCTACTGTGTTATCAGCATCACCATCATCATCACCACCACCACCACGGCCACCATCACCATCACCTTCGTCAACATCATCATCATCATCATCACCACCACCATCATCATTATCATCATCATTTAAAAAATGTAGATTATTTGACTGTGCTTTCGACACACATCCCATTTCATATCAATGTAGTGATGAACGCTGTGTAGCCTTTATTGAATTATCTGACAAAGCATGCTTGTATGCATGCATATAGCTCTAATGTCTTGCATGTCCTTAGTCTGCATGAAGGGTGAGGTGCCTCTTACATTCCTAGTTATATGTGATTTGACTTGACTATTTTCTTTGATACGTGATATGTGATCAACCCCCTCTTGTCACCATTACTACCCATTGGCAGGTACCTGTAAAGTTGTGGTCGAGAGGTGGGGGGGGGGGGGGGGTGGGAGGGAACACCTGAAATCCAGATTAACGTCAGGAAGATGATGTTCCAAAATAAATAAAGATTAAAAATTTGGGGAAAATGTTCTAACTTGACATGATGGGTAGTAGAGGAAGTGGGGAGAAACTATAGAATAGAACAGTTAAGCATCATTAATGACTAAGTTTTGACCATTTCATAAACAACAGCGACTTTATTAATCAATCAATTAAAAAGAAACTACAGACTTTCACACATGCCTACAATTAGCAGAGCTACTCTTCGAAAGTGAGCACTTGGGCTGTTAACTGTGCAATAGTTCAATTTGCAATCTGGGCTGAGTTGCTCGAAGCATGGTTAGCGCTAACCTGGGTTAAATACCATGACAACCTATAGGTTTTAATACATCTTAACCAATGGTTAGCGCTAACCATGCTTCGAGCAACTGGGCCCTGGAGGTTGGCCTGGGTAACTTGGTGTCTTTTTCAGGGGAAGTTGAGGGGGAGGGGAGAGTTAATGGTGGCAAAGTCATGATGCCGCAAAAGACAAAAAGTTGCTGCATGACAAACTTTCAGAGTACGGAGACGAATGTGATCATCCAATTTCAGAGAAATCTACGGAATATTTCTAGTAACTGGAGGTTTCATAAATATCAGTTGAGTATATTTTGTAGATTATACATATGCAAATAAAAGCCCGCGGCGCGCGCTTTTAAATAAGATAAGATAAAAGAGCAATTGTGTTTAGAAACCACTGCATACTGAAGAGAATAGAACTCTAACAGAAAACATAACTATTCATTGTACCTTATTATTAAAGAGACTTACCGCTCGGCTTAATGCGGGTTACCTCTGGGCCTTCTTGATTATTATTGAAAGCGTTTGTTTAAATGGAACGAAATGAATTTGAACCGCGATGTTTGTTTTCGGAAGAAGTCTGGAAACGATATAGAAATGCGCATGCATTCCAAATAAAAATACCTTCCGCTGAAATAGTTGGACGATCCTTGACTTGTTTCATCTCTGCTCCAATATTTTGTTTCTTCTGTATATACATACGATGAGTTCTGAAGTCCAGCAACAAATTCAGCAGGATTGGGAGAATAGAGAGTTTATAGAAATTGTCTCTGAAGGGATCAAAAAGATCGCAGAGTTTCTAAACGATTTCGGTAAGTGAAACGTTTGTTCGATGTTTAATATCTATCTCGATTGATCTCTACGATCACAGAAACGTTATTTTCTAAGGACACAGGGTTCGACATGAAAGAGGCAGCAACTTCGTCAGGAAACAAGGCCTCTTTTTTATTGGAGAGGGTTTATAATAAGTTGCTTGATCGATGCATATATATGGCAGGATCAAAGGTAAAACACTAAACAGCTGATTGATTTGGATGAGAACTTAGGGTCGGTACAAAACGTGGACCCCCCTTCTGGACCCCCATCTGGACCCCTTCTGGACCCCCTTCTGGACCCCCTTCTGGACCCCTCAATTTTTCTGTTGAAAAATAATAAAATGATATTTAACAGTCTTCGCTTTGGATTTCAACTTCGGCCGGTTCGTTGATAGTTACAGACAGTATTACAGTAATCGCAAACATTACCACAGCCAGTTGCCATTTTCATCCCGAGAAAGACTTGCTTTGAATTTCGCTGAATTTGCGTTGCTGACTTTTGTTGTTGTTACCAAATACTTTAGAATTTTCTCGCAAAGGTTAGATAAACGTTAAATATGCAAATTACTGTTCGGCTTTCAACTGGGTTTCAAAGAATGTGAACCGAGCTCAAAAACTCTTTTTTTTTCTGTTTGGATTAGAATAAGCACTGCTAGTTAATGTTATCACCGCAGCAAAAAGACTGAGCAATTGTTTCTTCCACGCTGGCAAAATATAGTCGAAAGCTTGCTCTGATCATATTTCATTCCATCATCATTCGGCGGATTTTCAGAGCAAGCTTTGGACTATATTTTTCGACTATATTTTTCAACTTATCTTGGGACTCCCACATTGACAACATTGTCAAAAAAGTATCCGCCGGCCTCGGGCTATCAGACGTGTTAGAAATTTGGTTCCCCGTGAGACTCTTATTATGATTTATAAAGCTCTCATCCAACCTTACTTTGATTACTGTAGCTCTGTATGGGGCAGCATAGGTGTGTGTCAATCTGAGAGACTCCAAAACTTTCTCTGACTTAAATATTAGATCGTCCACTATACTCAGGCATCGTTTACACGGACGCGGTTCCCAATCGACACAGTTTCATGACCTTGAAACCGCAACAGAAACGACACGGTTTCAAAGTGTTTACACGGAACCTATCCAACTGTTTACGCCATGGCAATCTCGTTCTCAGGCATTCTTCTGGAAGCATAACACTGTCCAAAATGTTGTCCCATCAAACTCGAGTTCTCCCAGGCCGAATCCAGAGTCGTTGTTCTGCTTTTTCTTCGTTACTCTGGAGCGTAATGTCGGAAAAGTCATTACGACATGCCTCTTGGTTTATTGAGAGTAAAACATATGAAAGCTGAAAAAACGAACTGAAATTGTGATTGTGCAAAAAAGCACCGCACTCCATGCGAGGTTCACAAAATTACCCTTCGCGAGCCAGCTAATTTCGCACCAAAATAAGTAACCATTTTTAAATCGATGTGGTTTCGCCGTTTACATGACCAATGAAACTGTATCGGTTTGAAAACGCTCCACTTTTGAAAGCATTTTCAAAACGACCCGGTTCTGATAACGAACTCGACCGGCGCCGTGTAAACGAAAGGCGTAACCGCATCGAAACCGATGCGGTTACAAATGAAACTGCGTCCATGTAAACAGTGCCTCAGTGACCTCGGTTGGGATTCCCTGGAGCGAAGGCATTCTAAGTAACTAGCAATCATTTTGTTTAAGATTCACCATAATCCTGCTCCGACTTGTTTAAACAGTCTTTTAAAAACTACATCCAGTCTTCACTCACATAATCTAAGAAATTCAAAATACAACCTTTTCATTCTTAGGCCGAGTACTCAAGCAGGCAAACAAAGTTTTCAATATAGTGGCTCTGTTCTCTGGAACAGCTTGCCTTTGAGCGCTAAGATTCAGCCAACTATTAGTTCCTTTATTAGTCATGCATTTAATTAATATTGATAAGTAGCCATAAGAAATAACAAGTATTTATAGCCTTGTAATAGCTATAGCCTATGTAATAGCCTTGTACAGACAATAAATTTAGTTAGATAATTTTAATTGGTTAAGTAATTAATTAATTGTTTTTAAAACATGGCTCGATGGAAGAGCATGTAAATGAATTGATACCATGTATAAATAAAGTTTTACTACTACTACTACTACTACTACTACTACTACTACTGCAGAACTCTTAGCTTTACTATGCCTGTTTTAGAGTTAACTCTAAAACAAGTGCAAATTGTTACTTCGTGTTACCAAATTGACCCCTTTGTGTCGTTTGTTTGACCACAGACATGTCATGTAGATCAAGAATAGCAAAGATAAACGAACAGCTGACATCACTGGAACAGAAAGTGGAGTATATCGAGGCTAGGGTGAGTATAAACAACCGTATCTGTTTGTTTCTCTCAAAGTTCAATGAAGATTGACTCTTATTCTGCGTGGTAAACTTTGTTTGCTAAGTCTGCAAGTAAGTAAGTAAGTAGACCAGCTGTTATTTCAATACTATGAGCCAATCACATTTCATCACTCTAGCAGTCCTGGAGTTACTGGGCCCATTTGCTCGAAGCATGGTTAACGCTAACCCTAGTTATACCATGACAACTTATAGGTTTTAATAGATCTTAACCAATAGAGTGCTAAAGTGTGACGTCACAAATATTTGAATTTTTGAAATTATGGGATTTGTTGAGATTTTCAGAAGGAGCAAGATGAAAGATGCTAACTTGCCAAAAATCAGTATTTAAAGGCAAATTTGCTCTGAGATATTAGCACCTTACATTACATACAAATCCTTCTAAATTTGACACAGTTCATAACGTTAGGAACTGAGTAAAATTTAGAAGGATTTGTATGAGGTCAGCAGAGCATAACGGTGCTCAAACTGTTTAGGTGTTCTCATACATAGGGCAACTTCAGGGTCGTCCATCATCTGCTGACCAGGATGAACAGTGGAAATTATTGAACATGAAATTACGCATTGAATAAAAAATAAGTTATTGAATTGAACAAGCGTGTATTGAATACAAATAAAACGCAAAACAAATCTTTATTCCAATACATATTAAAATTTTTATTGGGAGTTACTGAATATAAATTTGATTTACTGAATAAAAATGGGAAGCATTGAATATAAGTTTGGTTTATTGAATAAATATCGAAACATTAAATATAGAATTGTTCATATTGAATATTGCAACATTCCGGCAACCATACCTCACTCCTGTGGAAATTTCTTTGCAGGGAACTTTGTGGTTATGAATATTTTCTGGAAACACACACATTGTCTCAGTCTAACTTGCTTTTTGTGTTTGCTTTTCACAGGTAACAAAGGGGGAAACTCTATCATGAATCTTCCTGGCTAGATGCCTCGTAATTAATTGCAGCTGCTTAACCCCTGACAGCAAGATGTGCAAGTTTGAAGATTATGCATAATTTTGTAAAGAATGGACTTTGGACAATAATATTAATCAGATTTTAAAATTAGCAAAACCCCTCAGGATCATTGTTACTCAGAATTAGCTTTTGGTATGACTGGTACTTGTTTTACAAGATTGCAAGAACCATGGAAAGTATGTATGTATGTATGTATGTATGGAAAGCAAGGTTTGTTCAGAAATGTACTTCTGCATCCTGTGGATGTGCAGATTTGGAGAAATTCATGTGCATCCCCCAGTTTTTTCCCTGGAATAGTTTAAGCACACAGATACATTCACTTACGTTGAATAGGAAGTTAGCATCTGAAATGAAGGGCCTTCATTTTTGAGTGGAATGGGCCCTTTGCAGGATGTCAGTCACGTGGTACAAAAATGCCCTGCTGGGACGCAAGCAACCCACTGGGACAAGACAAACAAAGAAAAGTACCATTTAACATGATGTAAGCTCTTTGTTTGACTAGTGCCAGTGGGTTGTTTGCATCCCAGCATGGTGTTTTTGGACCACGTGACTGACATCCTACAAAGGGCCCATTGTATGGGATTTCGAGTTTTGCTCCATCACTGGACACTAACATTAATTACACATTAATTGTTAATGACCAATGTAAAACGAAAGGAAGAGCAGGGTAAGCAAAGATGTCACAAGATACTTGCCAATTTTATCTGTAACAATACCAGTAAACAAATTTCAAAGCAAAGAAATCATATACATTTGTACCTCTACCAACAGCCATCTCTCCATTTTCACCTTGAAAGTTTGCTTTTCATGTGTCACACAAGCTATGTAAAGTAAGCAAAACTAGCAGTCATATGGACCCATGTCCGTGCTGTGAGAGGCATGGGCCTATTTATTTTACATCAGAAACCGTTTTGCAATGCAAGAACTCTGAATAATTGAATGCAAAGCACTTTGTGACATAAAATTGAGAATAGGTCCATGCCTCTCACACTTGGCCCAATCCCTTACTTATAAACTGTGTTGTTTTGCAAACGCGCTGGGATGAAAATGCGACAGATTTTAAAGAAAAGGTGGACTGCTAGCAGTCTAGTTTTAACCTCTCTATAATAGCCTCCTCTCCACAATGGTTATTAAAATCCTCTCCCATCAGCCAAAATAACCTCCTCATAATGGTCATCTAATCAGACAGTGTATACTAATCCCCATTTTGTTTGGTGTACAGTAATAGATCATGAGACCTGATCCACACTGCATGTTTTTGGGCTGTACAGTATAATTAATTTTGGCAAAGGAGAAAATTAACTGTCCGCAGTATTAAAAGCAAACAATGTACAAACAGGTATACTGCACACTAATATACCACTTTCGTTTGTTGATACCGGTATGTATGTCCTGAACAATTCAGTTTCTGTTTTACTGATATTGCTGGTTTGCAAGTGACGTCACAGCAGCCATGTTGGAGGTCAAGAACAATGGCCTTTCTCTTCGCTGGGAACTAAATTCTATTTTTATGTAAATTCTTCGAAAAAATTTCTATTGAGCTCCAACATGGCCGCCCTGTCACGTGGTTGCAAACCAAGAATATTTTTCAAATGTGATATGCTGAAATGAGCATTTTGAAAACAAAACTGTTACCCTCCCCTCCCCCCCAAAAAACTTTGGTGTCATGTTACACCCCTACCTCCCCACTCCTCTCTCCCCAAGGCAGTCTTGTGGAGAGGTTCAACTGATTATATGGTGTTAGCAGTTTGTCATCAATGGAGATGCATTCAATGAAGGTGTTTTCCAAAGATTCCAATGTGTACCCTGTTTTAAAAGTTTGCTTTACTTCTGTGGACAAAACACGCCAAAAATAAATAAATAATTATATAAATAAATAACTAGAGCTGCTTTTTCTTTGGATTAATAAAGCAGAATACATGTACCTGGTTGGTAGTCAAGGAAAAATGACACTTGGAGACATCAGAAGCTTCTTGCATTTTATTCATCTTAAGCAATAAATACTACGTTTTTCTGCCAAGTTTGCATTGTGAAAAAGTTGCTGAAGCCTTCAAAGCATCAAATGAAGACAATAATTTGTCATTACGTACTACATTAACTTGAAACCTGGTGCCAGGTGACAATTTTTACATTACATCCTGTACCTGTACAGTGCATTGCAAAACTACTTTATTCTTCAGTGATAAAACTTTGCCAACAGTTTTCACAACTATTCTACACATATTACAGTCCAATGCTTAGTTTTTCTCTTGGTTGAGTGCAAGTATGTCACAACACAAACCACCAGCGCTTCTTGCAAAGCAAAGCCATCTACTTAATTTTACTGGCACACACACACTTGCTTAATACCTAATGTGTTGGACACTCCATATTGTTTTTAAAACTCTCAACATCCTCAAAATGGTAAAATATAAATTCATTTTTTTAAACTTCCACCTGGGAAGAATTGCAAAGCAGCTCTCAAACATTGATCAATGGCTAAAGAAGCAGTGTCATGGATTGTTAGTACAAATTGACAAAGCAAAGGTTAGACCTGTTTACCGATGGCAAATGAAAAATAATGGCCAAATTTTCTTCATAACAGTAATTTAACTCATGGTTTTGGTTATGCATAGCCAAGATGAAAATTAAAGCCAACTAGAAAACACCAGGCTGATGTTTTCAAGTTCTCCCCTTGCATCGTAGATGAACTTCGTAATAACTTACTTTGTCTCATTTTTGTTTTAAAATTTACTTGATTTAATCTCACCAGCGATCCAGGAGCAATTCATGAATGAAAAAGTCGCTGAAAATTATACACTGGGAATAATTCCCATGATACTGCATTATTTGACGCTAGCACAGAAGAGGTTGAGTTCAAAATACATTAACCAAGATACGCCAAACTATCGATTAAGAGCCTTCGCATTGTCCCCCAAAGTTAAAGGTTCGAACCCTGCTCATTTCACGGAGTATCTTTCTTTCTTTCTTTAACTCCAGCATTATTTATTTGGCCGAGTTGAAAGCGGAAGTCAGGGGCGAGTGATAGACGATGACAAGAAAAAAAAGAAAACAGTATTACTAGAAGTGGCTCATCGCCATAACGACAGCTGCTTAACAATCAAATACTATTAACTTATGTCAGTTGTGTTTTCTTTTTTGAGGGAATCAAAAAGCAAATTAATTTAGTATGAATCATTGTTTTGAATGTAAACCAGACCTGTGTAAACAACAGTTTGGAGTCTAAGCCTGGTTCACGCTAGTGACATGACAACATAAACATAACAACAGAAAAAAGATGTTATCTGGACGTTAAAAGGACGTTATGTTTCCTGTGTGAACATGCAGACATAACAACATATTAGCAACATAACAGCATGAACATAGTGGCATAAAGATAAAACTGATCTTTCATTATGTTATGTTGTTATGTCGCTAGTATGAACCAGGCTTTGCCAAAATATGTGTTGACTTGTGAGAAATTCCAATTGATTCTCAAGGGGCTAATTAAATTTTACCTCTTACAACACAGATTTATGTTGGAGCTCTAACATGCTGTAAGAAGCATTAATTACCATCACATGAACACAAAAGCCTTGTAGCAAAGACATTAAACATTTTCTATAACAGATAATTTTGATCTTAGTATTCAACAGTCGTGACTTTAGTCTTGAGATATTCATTGAGGGCTTCCTCCCCTAAAAAGATCAAAACATAAATATGTTAATTTTACTATTTCAACCAAATAAACCTGTACACGTACATGTGCGTCAATGAAATGATCATTTTAACGGAAGACAATACAGTAACTCACTCCATAAAATTAATAGTACTTTATCTATACAACATTAATTTTGTTATCTCTAAAAAACAGGACTTACCCAGGTCTTTTCCAAACCCAGACTGCTTGAAGCCTCCAAAGGGAGCCGCCACATCAGTCTTGTTGTAGGTGTTAACAAAGCATGTGCCAGCATCTAAGCCGTCAGCCACACGAAGGGCCTTGACAAAACAGAAATACAAATTGCTTTTAGTGTCGCATCAAGCCGACTTTTTATGTGAAATCAATGAACGAGTGAAAAAGAAACAAAACAAGGTCATAGTTTTAAAATTATCACAACCAAAGCAAACCTTGACCTATCAGGTACATGTATGTACAATGTGTACAAAATTGATATTTTACATACATGTACCATTGCCCTGCTCAAAAGTTAAGTTACCACCCTCTCACGAGATGTGACTCTTGTCTCTTGAAACAAGATGACTTTCTTTGTCTTGAGATGTGAGACTCTCATCTCGTGAGAGGCTTGAACAATATTCTCCTTGTGTGAAAGGATCAACTGATACGGCATTTTGTTTGTAATTTACTCCAAAATTGCTGCTTCAGTGATTTTCGCAAGACGAGACTCATCTTGAGAGAAATGAGATACAACTGGCAACTTTTGAGTGGTACTATAGTTAATTAACTACAGTACCACTCTTGGAGGAGACTTAAGGTGCTGCTTCTGTAAACATCATCTTCAAGAAGTTGAAAGAACTGGCAGCTGCAGAAGCACTGGCTGCTGCATGGCACATTTCAAAGGACTGTAAAACTAACCTTGCTCAAATCCTTTGTAAAAACACCAGAGGCAAGACCATACTCTGTATCATTAGCACTCTTCAAAACACCCTCAATGTCTCTAAAAATTTAATATTAATGGCAGTTCGCCATAAGTCAAAAGTTCAAATGCCAGATTTATATTATCCCAACCTTGCAAACCAGTTCAAGGAACACTACATGTTAAGTCCTTAAGTGAACCCTAAATTCTCTACAGAGTGTTTTCACATGACGTCATGGTGGCCATGTTGGTGTCC
This sequence comes from Pachyseris speciosa, assembly GCA_016490735.1. Lineage (NCBI taxonomy): Eukaryota > Metazoa > Cnidaria > Anthozoa > Scleractinia > Pachyseridae > Pachyseris > Pachyseris speciosa. The sequence continues at coordinate 102,936 of JAEMWC010001315.1, forward strand.
CAAAACAAAGAAACGGCAGCCATGTTGGAGTCCCAAACTAAACCTCTGGGAATTGAACTCTATTTTTATGCAAATACTTTTGTTGCATTAAACCAATATTAATGGCTGGTGGTCACGTAAATGAAAATGCTCTATAAGGGGCAAACAGCAGTCACATTGTAAATGCCCTGTAACTGTACTCACCCATCTTCAAATTTGGAAATGATCATAATTGGACCAAACGATTCCTCTGTGGCCAAAAATGTTCCATCTTTCACCTCAGTGAACACAGTAGGCTCAAAGAAGAAACCTGATGGATTAACCCAGAAAATAAATTAATGAAGATATTATTATAAATATTTATATTATAGTACTAAAATGTGATGCCACAAATATTTGAATTTTGGAAATTTTGGATTTGTTGAGATTTGCAGAAACAAAAATATTAAAAATGCTAACTTGCCAAAAATCAGCATGTAAAGGCAAATTGGCTCTGAGGTATTAGCACTGTTATGCTCTGCTGACTCCACACAAATCCTTCTAAATTTTACTTGGTTTTTGCCATCTTCATAACATTATGAACAAAGTAAAATTCAGAAGCATTTGTACAGAGTCAGCAGATCATAACAGTGCTAATATCTTGCTCTCAAATGTAAGAAAATGCCGATATTTGGGACATAGGTCTTTTTTATTGTGGTCATTCTGAGTATCAAACAAATCCCATAATTAAACAAATTTACCGGTAGTTTTTGTGACGTCATCATTTTAGGACTCTGTTGTGCTAGATTTTCTTGCAACACTGCTGAAGAATATTTTTGGGAACACAATGATCATAATTTATTTTGGAGCTTAAGTGTAACTTACCTGGCCTGTCCAGCTGTTTTCCACCTAGAACTAACTTGGCTCCTTCAGCTACTCCCTTGTGGACAAACTCAAGCAGGGAGTCAAGATGGGCTCTACAATGTTAAATCAAATCAAATCAAATCAAATCAATTTATTTATGCTCGATAGCATGAAGAGTGGTTACCCAATCTCCCGAGCCAGGGGCTCATGTATTAAGGTTACCATGTACGTTCAGGGTATAAAATTTTCGATTTTTATTTTTCTCCATAAAAATGAACTTTTTACTGTGATCTTTCACGCAAAAAAAAACAATTCAAAACGAGTGAATAGTCGTCGAGAGATTGGGAAAAACCTATAATTATGTACCAGATGTAAACATGGACAATAATTATGTTAATGCAAATGCAGCCAAACGGAACGATTTGTGCGGGAAGTATTGCACACGAAAAAGTTGCTTTGCTTCATGAAGGTTGTGCGCTTTTAGTTTTTCGGCTATGACGATGGGTCAGGTAAACTTAGTCAAAGCCGGAGAATGTGTAACAAAATGATAAACCAGTGAACTGTTTGTAGCATGAGAGTTTGCATGCAGATAAAATTACGCGGAAAATTTCCACAGTAGGTGACCAGAAGAAAAGTTAGCGTAAATTGATTGGCCGATCGTCGATAGAGGTGTTTGTGGGCGGTGTTTGTTTGTGTAGTGAAGATTTTTTTTAAGCGCTGTTTTCGCAAAGTTTATTTTTGTCTTGAAGAGGACACTTTCAAGAGTTACAACTCAAGGGCGATTTGTTCGATTTCGATCAAATTTGGACAGCCGCTAGATTAACTTATCTTCAACAAAAACGTGTTGGGGAATTAGATAATTCAAAACCGTTTTTCGCTGAGAGCCATTTCCGTACGCCCGCTTCGTCTCTTTTTCTAGCGAATTTGAAAATGCTCTGTAACTTTTGAATGCAGTCGAATAAAGGAAAACCCCAACATGTTTTTTTAGCGTCTGGTTTCCAGACTTTGAGAAAAATATCAATTTCCCTAAATACAAAAATCACATTTAGTTGTAGCTTTCAAAAGTTAATTTACATCTTCGAGTTTAAACTTGACGGAACGTTCAGTAATTCACTTTCTCACAAAATTAATGAAATATTCAAATAGCTAGTTCAATTAGCTTTAATTTGATATACAGTTTATGGTATCTGGGATGTAATCGGGAGCTGCTACAACACTTAGATTAGAGACACCCGTGAAGGTACACGGTAACCTTGAACATTCATTCAAAGTATTCTGGATCTAATTGGAATTTAGAAGTGTTGGTTTTTGAGGAGAGGGGAAAACCGGGGTACCTGGAGAAAAACCTCTCGGAGCAGAGATTAAAGAACCAACAACAAACTCAACCCACATAAATTATGACTTCAAGTCCGGCAATCAAACCTGGGCCACATTGGTGGGAGGCGAGTGCTCTCTCCACTGCGCCATCCCTGCTCCCCCATATCAAGAATTAGGAACATATTCAATGAGAGAAATTTCTAAATTACAGTAATCCACTAATCAAGCATTCATTTGCACATTTATGTCAGTAAAGTATAGGAAAAAAGTAATATTATAGTTCATTGGTGTTGTTGCAGACTTACTTGTGATTCTGAGGCCCATGATCAGTGGAGCGATCAAGAGGATCTCCAATTTTCATTTTTTTAATCTCCTCCACCTAACATGAACAAAAATACTGATTATGCAAAGAGTTTTAAAATTCTGCAGAACTCATCTCATAATATGTAATTAATTGCATGCACATTAACAACACTTTACCCCTTTTACACTTAAAAGCAATGGCAATCAAAATTGACTAATACTGTGATTTACACCCATAAAATAGATGTTTCCAATAATTATTACAATCAAGCAACAACCCAAACATATAATGAGATTAGAATTACGATCTAAAATCAATGTTTACTGGGAGATTGGATACCAGTCAGAATATTAATACTCCATCCAATTATTGCACACTGACAATAATTATTTCATCTTGTCCTCAACAACACAACCTCACAACTACATTTGCCTTCGCTCTTCACAGATTTCTTTCTTGCCCTCTCTCCTCATGGTGTTGGGTAATTGGGACCAAAGTCGTCCCATGTGATTCACATAGGGGAATGTGGGGGAATGCAGGAAATAAATGGGGGGGGGGGGGGGGGGTGAAGGGGAATAATATACATTTGGGGCTGCTTACTTGCTGCTTCCTACCACTAATCCTGTTCAGCTATTGACAACTGAAGTTAGTTAGCTGACAATAGTATTTACCTTGCACATCCCTCAGCCTTAATGTTAATACCTCCTGCAGATCATTTCCACAATGATGTTGCAACATAGGATATAGTTCCAGCAAAACAAATTTCCCAGCTGTGAACCTGATGACGATCTAAAACTTACCACTCTGTGAACAAATTCATCATGAATTGATGCCTCAACAAAAAGCCGCCCTGCAGCAATGCAGTTCTCTCCTTTGTTGAACATACAAGCCATCATTCCCTAGTAACCAAGAAATATAAAACATGCATGAATCAAACTGTTGTGATGCAAGGAGACGATTGCCGGTTAAACTCAAGGCTTTAATCAGCTAATCTCATACCAACGTACAACACAATAAAACATGGCGGCTCAGTGTAACAAGCCTCTGACGGGTTATACATTATATAGTTATAATGTATATAAGCACAGGCAACCCAAAACTAACAACATAAAAATCGGGCAGTTTATAATGTCCATGTGCGCAATGTTCTTATTGTCTCATTTCTTGATATGGGGTGCAATAATTATTCTACACATTCAAACAACTGGAAATTACAGTTAAAAAAAGGCCGTGTCGACCTCTTTTCATTATCTATGTGCATGTTTTGTAGGTCAAAACGAAAGTTACGTCAAAATGATTTAACCTAGCTAGGTCAAAATGAAATTCCTTTGTCTTCTAACCCAATTATTCATGAATCATGAATACAGTAATTAGGGTTAGAAGACAAAGGAATTTCATTTTGACCTAGGTTATACAATCATGTTGAACTGAATTGTATTTTGACCCACAATATTATTAATGTACAACATATGCATCAAAGAGTCCAGGCATTAAGGCAGCTGACTTTCAATAGACAAGTGTGGTTTGACCATTGGCCAGTGTCTTTAATTTAGCAAGCCTAGTAATTTTAGTTTTCAATCTACCTTTAATTTGAAGATGAATAATTATTTGCCAAAAGAACAATACCTAACTGACTAACCTGTCTAACAGCCCTGTCCATGTCACAGTCATGGAAGATAATCAGTGGAGATTTGCCACCCAGCTCCAGAGAACACTTCTTCAAATTGCTCACAGCACAACTGAAAAGGAAAGAAAGCAAACACATATCAATTTTTTAAACAAACTCTTGACATGTAAATCACATCGAAAGCAAATGATGCTTCAGTTCCCAGGGCTTTCATTAGAAGCCAGCAACCAGCGAAAATCGCTGCCTACTTTGTCAGAATTTACCTCTTACTGCCAGTGACCTACTTTGTCCATATTTTCACTCAAATTATTAAAAAAATTCATCAAGTTGACGCCTACTTTACTTAGCTCAGACGGCTATTTTCAGAACTTAATGAAACCCCTGAGATCCTTCCCTTTATTTCTAATTGAACCTTAAATATTTTGCCATGAAGCTCAGATTCCCTGGACCTGTGTTTCAATCCAACAACAAGCCCTTACTGAATGCAGAATGATGTTAAAAACAAACATTCAATTTTAAATGCAGTAATCCTTATTTAATTATAGCCCTTGTTTCTTTTCTTCTTCCTTTTGAAAAATGAAATAGTCCAGTTTCGAGTTCACCATGACCGCTGAATAAAAGTACTGAGAACGCATTCGTACAACCGTAAGCCTCGACCTAAAGTAAAATATTCACAAATTCCATTGAGAAGATGACCTGTTTACAGCTCTGTCTATTGTTTAATTTTCAAATTTGTGGCACCTTCCCGCTGGTATTTGTGAATATTTTACTTTAGGTCGAGGCCAACCCTTTATGAATGCATTCTCAGTGCTTTTATTCAGCGATCATGGCGAACTCGAAACTAGAGTATTTACCCTGAAAGTAGCTAACTATAACTAGACAATTTTGAAGCTAACATAAAAGGAGCACATGAATACTCAAAGTCCTACAGCATTAATTTTATGCATGCTGTAAGCAGCCAAATGTTTGGAAGAGTTTGCCATCAATCTAACTTGCAGTAAGCAAGCTGGCAGCCATGCATGTTTCTAGTGGTAAGAACATGGCCTCATTACCTTTCCATGATTGATTTGCCAGTTTCTGTTGACCCTGTAAAACCAACTTTTCTCACATCAGGATGAGCACAAATTCTGTTCCCCACAATAGATCCTGTATGAACAAGCAAGACGACACACAAATCAGTTCAATGGCAGTACCTTAGATTAGCACACTCTTCATATTACTTTATTCACAGACATCTTCCACAGATGAACATGTCTACCTCTTTAAAACAGACATTCAACATTCCTCCATATATTTTGTAGAGAAAAGAGAAAATCATTCAAAAATTCTGCTACTCGTATGTCAGCCACAAAACCTTATAACTGCAGATGTAACTAAAAATGAATTAATACATATTGTAATAATTAATGCCTCAGAGATCAAGGTGGGCTCTCAAAAACTTAATGTTGCCCCAAGGGTATCTTCCTACAGTATATTTAGCTTTAATCCATACCATACCATCAAACTTGGGTAGCATGAGCATGGTTTACCCACATGTAATGTAGTACATTAGTGTACCTGATCCTGGTAAAATGTTGATAACACCCTTAGGAAATCCAGCTTTTGCAGAAAGTTCAGCAAACTTGAGTGCTGTCAGTGGGGTCACCTATAAAAACAAAGGAATGTTAGAGACTGATGTGGATCCATGTCACAAAATTCTTTTCAAATTACTGCACATGCACAATACCCTGGTCCAGTTGAGCTCTAGGATAGTTGAAAATGTGCAATCATTTAGCAGACAAATTCATGCAGTTACCTGGGCTGGTTTGAGCACCACAGTGTTACCAGCTGCCAACAGAGGAGAAATCTTCCAAGCCAACATCATCAGTGGATAGTTCCAGGGAACAATCAGACCACACACACTACAAACAAGGACATGAAAATATTCCATCATCTCGTTGATGGATGAACATACTAAAAGAAATTCACCTCAGAGAGCTTTGTTCAGTGCCCAGTAAAATGATTCTTTCACCTATACCTCAGTAAGCAGCAAACAAGCTCTAGCTGTTTGCCCAAGTTAGTTTTTTTGTGTGTGTACGTAACAAGTAATTGGTTGTTACAAAAGATTCCAAAAATTTCTGTTATGAGTACACTGTATATTGTAGCTTATACTCTTTCCTTATGGTGTTTGTACTTAATGAACAATCACATGTTCTGTTCTCACATTGCACAAAGATAGTATTACATGTATTGGAAGTTGTCAAAATAGATATGTTCAGCTGCAGTATTAAATAACACTTAATTGCAATTAGACATTACGTTAAATAACTGGAAGCTGATAGCTATTTGGAACAGTTGAAACATTTAATGCAGCTATACTTAGCCCCTACCCCTAACAATATAATGTTCAGGTAGCTCTGCTGATGGCTGTGTGTTTACCGGTAGATATTGCTTCCTTTTTATCAGGACAACAATAATTAGTTGACTTGAGTGGAGAAGGAAGAACAACCACAAAACAAAATTAAGAATTTAAACTTAATGCCTAAAATAATTCTCATTATTTTTGTAAAACCAATCACCAAAGAATTAATAATTTTACAAGCTACTCAGTGGCATTCTCTTTGAGACATTCATGAAAGATCAGTTTGTATGGACCAAGGGCACAAGTACAATTTTAGGTGCATATAGTTTGCAGGTAGTTTCTTTAATTTAACGAGTGCTGTAACATGTCCTTGACAAAATCCCTCCAAATAAAATTTCACTGTACCTTAATAAGCTTTACTACTTCCTTTTTGTCAAGGCAGTGCTGCCAAGAGTGGTGAAGGAAGTGCAACCACATACCTAAACATGTTTTGTCATTGTCATCAACAGATCGACGCAACCATTCTGGTACTACAGTGATGGTTTGTCTTGGTATCGGAAATGTAGATCTTCGACTATAACCTTCAAAAGCAAAGGGGGAAAGGGCAAACACAGTAAGGTAAGGGTGCTAGCAAAATCTGCTGGGACAGGGAAAAAAGCCTGTCAGTTAAGAGGATAAAGTCACACTTGAAGGCTATAGGGATACCAGTGGAACCCAACTACATGGCCACCTCATCATATTAAGGCCACTTTTTCTTATTCCTATGATTATGCTAAATCTTATAAGAAAACCCACCCTCTTGACACAACCACCCTCTAATATGGCCAAATTCTTATGGTCCCACTGGTGGCTGTATTAATGGGGTTCCACTGTATTACAGCTTTGTTACTGTGTTCACCTAATAGCCTCTTATGCTATGTACAGGGCAAAACATTTTCACAGTTCACAAGGGTAATTATCCATGTATCTCTACCTTGACCTCTGTTAGTCTATCAAATAGGTGTGGTCTCACATAATCGTCATGATGCCCAGACAGTCTAACTTTTTTATTTGTTACATATAGTTAGTAATAATAATAAGCAAATGGGTGAAACAAGCTGTCAATACACAATTTTGCTAATGATCAGTTGCTGGTGAATTGTGGGTAGATCCAGTCCTTTGTGGGGGCAAACAGTCAAAATTACAATTTCAAATTACGTCCAAAAATGGCTTTTTGCCCCTACAAAAGACTGGATCTACCCACAATTCAGCAGGAAATGATGTATTTAGACTTTTCAAGGAATGGACAATACAAAATTTAATGTCATCACACTCTTCTTTGATTTTATACTATTCTCTCATAACTGCAATTCATAATTATAATTAAAAACAAGAATGATATAAAATCAAAGGTGGAGGTGAAGGCTTTAACAGGCCCAAGATGCAATTTGTCTTTCATCTGTTCTATGATCCTGAACTATTTCAAACCACAAGATTCTATTCTCTCACAAATTTTCTTAGAAGATATACAATGATCATAGTTTCAGGTAATACGTACCCAATAGGCACCCGTCTAGTGTATGACAAATTCCTGTTTGGTTTGGCATTGTTGATTGGAATGGTTAATCCCTGCAGGCAAGACAATAAATATTTACTACTCTTTTAGTACTCTATTAATTATTTTGGTCAGCCAAACAGGTTTGACTCCTCCAAAACCACTCCAAGTCTTTCCAGTGAGAATCGTTATACAATCACATACTTTGAGCCACTATGATTTTCACCAAAATTAGTTTCAAAGTCTCATATTTGTAACGCAAAGCAACATACAGTGGACCCTCGATTTAAGGGACTAGTTATATCGAGGGTTTGTTACATTGAGTTCCTTTGCCATATAATTATTTTAAAAGGTCGGGCTGAAGAATAATTATTATTGTTTGTTATAATATCAAGGACTTTGTTATATAGAGTTCCCTGCTAGCAGATGCCTCTTTTCCTTGTATTCAGTGTGCGGGAGAAAAGAGACCTCTGCCATGAATCGAAATGGTCTTTGATCAAGCCGCCATCCGTGGTCGTGGGCGGAGGTTTTAAAACGCAATGCTCCTTGTATTGTTTGCTGAACTTTGACTTGCTAAAAACATGACGTGTTGGTTCAGTCGCTAAGAAACCACAACACATGTTCAACACAGACCGTTTCGACCAATAGCAGAGGTCTCTTTTCTTCCGCAAGCTGAATACAAGGAAAAGAGACCTCTGCTAGCAGGGAATATATAGAGGTTCGTTAAATCAAGGTTCCACTGTATTGGCATAGAATTTTCTGCAATAATGTTTCTCACTGGTGTGTAGAAAAAATGTTAGAAGAGGGCCAGGCTTAGTGGTGGCCTTAGTTCATGTTTAATCCGAATTTTGATGACATCACAGGAAACCCAACAATAAAGCTACATGTAGAAAAAAGGTTTGAGGTACTTGTACATGAATGACAACAAAAGCATGGTGAACCTGTTGTAGAGTCCTAGGGTGTGACGTCACCAAAAAAAATGAGAACTAATGCCAAAAATTTGCATGTAAAGGCAAATTGGCTCTGAGATATTAGCACTGTTATGCTCTGCTAACTCCATAGAAACCCTTGTAAATTTGACTTGGTACATAATGTTATAAGCCACGTAAAATTTAGAAGGATTTGTACAGAGCAAGCAGAACACAACAGTGATAATTAATGTCTCACTCTTAAACTGTAAGAAAATGTCGATTTTTGGCAAGTAGGCCTTTCATATGGTGTTCTTTCTGAATATCTGAACAAATCCCATTAATTTACTCTATGCTTCAATATTTTATCCTTGATTTTTTCCCCTTGTTTGAAACTAATAATTTATATTATTATCATACATTACCCTACCCTAAAACAAAGGGAGGAAAATTTAAAATGGCTATACCACTTTACCTGAATCTTGTCAGCCCATCCAGTGAAATAACGCAGTGTGTCAATAGACATGCCAATGTGGGTCTTCAGAGCAAGAGTGTACACCGCCCCTGAGTCAAGAGATTCAATTGTTGCCAGTTCTTCCCTGTGTTCATCCATAAGTTCAGCCAGCCTTCACAAGCAAACATAGGATGAAACACTAGCAATGAGTTGCATAACACCTTATCCCATGTCCCAGATAAGAGAGGGGTGGGTCTCAGGTCAAAAACCTTATCCATGTCCCAGATAAGAGAGGGGCGGTTCTCAGGTCAAAAACCTTATCCCATGTCCCAGATAAGAGAGGGGCGGCTCTCAGGTCAAAAACCTTATCCCATGTCCCAGATAAGAGAGGGGCGGTTCTCAGGTCAAAAACCTTATCCCATGTCCCAGATAAGAGAGGGGCGGTTCTCAGGTCAAAAACCTTATCCCATGTCCCAGATAAGAGAGGGGCGGTTCTCAGGTCAAAAACCTTATCCCATGTCCCAGATAAGAGAGGGGCGGTTCTCAGGTCAAAAACCTTATCCCATGTCCCAGATAAGAGAGGGGCGGGTCTCAGGTCAAAAACCTTATCCCATGTCCCAGATAAGAGAGGGGCGGTTCTCAGATCAAAAACCTTATCCCATGTCCCAGATAAGAGAGGGGCGGTTCTCAGGTCAAAAACCTTATCCCATGTCCCAGATAAGAGAGGGGCGGGTCTCAGGTCAAAAACCTTATCCCATGTCCCAGATAAGAGAGGGGCGGGTCTCAGGTCAAAAACCTTATCCCATGTCCCAGATAAGAGAGGGGCGGTTCTCAGGTCAAAAACCTTATCCCATGTCCCAGATAAGAGAGGGGCGGTTCTCAGGTCAAAAACCTTATCCCATGTCCCAGATAAGAGAGGGGCGGTTCTCAGGTCAAAAACCTTATCCCATGTCCCAGATAAGAGAGGGGCGGTTCTCAGGTCAAAAACCTTATCCCATGTCCCAGATAAGAGAGGGGCGGTTCTCAGGTCAAAAACCTTATCCCATGTCCCAGATAAGAGAGGGGCGGTTCTCAGGTCAAAAACCTTATCCCATGTCCCAGATAAGAGAGGGGCGGTTCTCAGGTCAAAAACCTTATCCCATGTCCCAGATAAGAGAGGGGCGGTTCTCAGGTCAAAAACCTTATCCCATGTCCCAGATAAGAGAGGGGCGGGTCTCAGGTCAAAAACCTTATCCCACGTCCCAGATAAGAGAGGGGCGGTTCTCAGGTCAAAAGCCCATGAAAACTGGTTTCCTGACCTGACACACTAGGTGATAAAGTTAAGAGAACTTAGAGGTGGGGTTGCTGAGCGGTTAGAGCACCGAACCTCTAATCAGGAGGCCCGGGGTTCAAGTCCCGTATTTGCTCAGCCCTACTAGCCTTTGTAAGCTATACCGTAAAAGCTCTATTAAGTCCCCCGTCTCTATTAACCCCCTCTCTCTAATAAGCGCCCTGTTTGTAAGTCGGTTTTTGTAATAAGCCCCCCTCCCCTTTGGGTCATGAAATTTTGTAATTAGTCCCTCCTATTCCCTCTTACGAAATCCAGTTTATGACCCCCAGTCGGTTTGTGTTTAAACAAATACACTCAATGTTTGCTCTTCTGTATTAAATAATAGTTTCACTGCAGTTGTTTGAGTTTAGTACAAAAAATATTTAAAGACGAAAACAAAGGGTTTAAGATTTGAAATAAACGCCCCCTCTCTATTAAGTCCCCCTCTCTAATAAGTCCTCCATCAATGAGGTCTGAAATTAAATAAGCCCGCCAGGGGCTTAATAGAGCTTTTACGGTAAACACTGCCGATGGTAAATAAAGGTATTATTTATAATATTAGAAAGGCACATGCCTATTGACCTCTAAAATTATCACAGACTCCCTAACTTGGGAGAGTTATCTGGAACACTGCTTATTAAAGGTTACTTGTGTCTACTTATTTCCTACTGAGCACTCACTTATACATGAGGTGTCCACGATCTCTAGCATTCATTGTTCCCCAAGGCCCATTATAGAAGGCTTCCTAAGAAAACAAAATACCTTACAATAAATTATACCTCTTTAAAGAGTTATGAGCAAAAAGATTGGTACTTGATCCTGACATAATGATTTTCAATCAAAGCAAATCAGGTTTCTTTCCCAGGATCACGAAATTTCACAGAACACAAGCTTTCGATTCTGTTGCAAAACCTTTATTAAGTGATGGAGTTTGACATTCTGTGACATGATTTAGGACAGTAACATGAACATGAATTGGACCCCACCACACAATGACCCAGAGTTATCAGCCCTAACCATGATCAACATGTAATTTCCCCTTACAATTTTAACAGAAGATCATATACCCAGGTGACAAGAATAAAGGAAATGGTTGCCAAAGATGACCTTTCAACAAATTCTCCCAACTAGATCCATAGGAACTGTATAGAAAACAGTGAGGAGATTTTGTATGCTGATATCAGGGTTAAAGGGTTGAACCTGTTACTATAAACAAGAGAGTCAACAAAAGTGAAATTCAGACCTTTGCAGCTGCAACTGCTGTATCAACATCCTCAGTGGAGGCAAAAGCAACTTGGGTGATAACCTGCAGGGAAAGAGGGATAAAATCAACCAATCACACATTCAAATATACATTATAAGCTCATCAACCTCAAAATCAGATCATAACAAGGATCTCTAGCAGTGTTTTCACCACTTTGAAAGTGGGGAGTTGCAATGTGTTAAGTAGGAGTTGCAAGGCCCAAAGGGACTTGCTCCCCTAGGGGTTCTGGAGGCATGCTCCCCCAGAAAATTTGGAAATTCTAGACTCTTGAAGATGTTTCAAGCAGTTTGAGATGCAAAATGAGATAGAAGACAGTATGTGTTGACTTAAATAGAGTACTTTGTGTTGGAAACTGCTGCCTACCACACAATCTGAGCCTGTTAACTTTGCTGCTAAACATTCAAAATAATATGCAAGCGGATCACAGCAATGTTGCAGCGAAATTTCAAATAATTATATTAAACTCTTTCGTGGACACTCAGGATATCCTTAGAAAAAGCTTAATTTCAAAATTTACCCAAGGGAAAGTAGCCATCGCAAATGGAAAAATTGCCATTGGATGCAATGGCTAACGGCTGGTTTTGAAAACACTGTCTAGTAAATAAGTTAATGTAAAATTAATGAGAAGTGGAAAGTTGACCAGGTGAAGGGTAACCTGTTATTGAAACAGCCAGCCCGGAGTCTACCCTATTTGATACCAGTACTGGCAGTGCAGGGCTCGAAATTAACGGTAACCTGTTAACCAACAGTTTGCAATTTTCAACGTTTGGCTGTCCAACTAACCCGACGTGGTTAGGAAAAATTTTCTTACATATTTAAATTATTTTATGGAAATAACCTTTTTAAAAATAAATGTTAATTTTCAGGAACGGTTTATGTGTTGTTAGCTTGCATGAGATTGTTTTCTGCCTCAAAGAATTTGTTCTCGTCGTCTTTGCAATCGAATTTGAAATTTGCAGCCATTTTGAGCACTAAGACCCTGGAGATGAGTTTGTGTCGAATGAGGGGATCTGGACACAACTTTATCGGATCGAATTATGCAGATTTCTCAGAAAAAGGCAAGCTCCAGTTGAAAGTAACTGTGGTGAAGAGGAAAAATGTCAAGAAAAGGAACCAAAGACAACAGAAGCTACAGAAGACTTGAGCCCCCGGAAGCATTAGTAAAAAAGATGTCTACTAACCCGAAGGGTTAGTGATCCAAAAATTAAATTCGAGCCCTGCTTTGAGTGTGAATTTAATGTGTCTCAATTTCTTACCGAGCCATCAGTTGGATTGATGCAATCAAATGTCTTTCCATTGGAAGAGTCCACAAATTCACCATTGATGAACAGCTGGGTGGGCATATGCACTGTCATGTGATTCACATCCATGTCAAACTACAACAAAAAATGCTGCCACTCACTAAAAAATACTCATTTAAGAGTGGCCGTGTTTTCTTGCTCAGACCTGCTTATTCATTCACTCAAATGCCCTCTTGATAACGGCCAGTAAACAGATTTAGGTCACCTATAGAGTGCTTAAGTGTGATGTCAGAATTTTTGAAATTATGGGATTTGTTGAGATTTTCAGAAAGAACAAGATGAAAGATCTATGCTAACTTGCCAAAAATCAGTATTTAAAGGCAAATTGGCTCTGAGATATTAGCACTGTTATGCTCTGCTGACTCCATACAAATCCTTCTAAATTTGACTCGGTTCATAACGTTAGGAACTGAGTAAAATTTAGAAGGATTTGTGTGGAGTCAGCAGAGCATAACAGTGCTAATATAATTTCACAAATTTAGTTTTTATGATGTCATCACTTTAGTACTCTATTGATTGAACTGTATATAAAGCACGTATGAGAGTAGGTGATAACATTCTTTGGATTGATTAACTGTACTTACAGTGTTGCAGCTGAATTCTTCTAGTCCTGCACCACGAGATCTCAGGACAGAAAGGCGAACAAAATCACCATATCTGAAAGAGAGATTATTAATAAAAATGAATGAAATGTTCAATATACCCTAGTGTTTATTTTTACCTTCTCTCTGGGACTGTAACATGTTTGCCATGGTTAACTGGAAGCATCATGCTAAAAAAACTGACCAAGCTTTCTTCCCAAAAAGTTTTAGGAGGCAGTGTGGCTGAGCAGTTAGAGAGCTAATGCTGAGCAGTTAGAGAGCTAATGCTACTCTTACTAGTTTCAAATCTCTTCTCTATGACTACTACTCACGTGCTGTCAGAATGAACTACAATCCAGACAATCCTCGAACATTTAAAACCATCTGTTTGAAATGCAACTCCACAAGATTTCTAGACATACCAATAATGTGCTGCATGTAACGTGTTTTTTCTTTCTTTCTTTCTTTTTATATAATAATATTTTATCTCTCGGCCCGCAGTAATTGGCTTCTTAGCTGTTGCGATGTCCCTGCCAAACGTATTGATTGTAACATTTTTGTTGTTGTTTTTTTTTTGTATCAAAATGGCAAAGCTAATAAAAAAAAAAAAAAAAAGAGCTGGACTTCCAGGCTGCAAACTCATTCAAGCCCCACTTTGGCCACTAGCTGGAGTTGTTTCTTGGTAGTCCCAAGTTCTATTCTTTGGTCATGCTTGTAAATAGCCAAATGGTTCGCCTCCTGCCAACTGGGTTTTTTAACCTTGTTACAGTACCGGTTAAAAGTAAGTCGACAGTCTCTTTTGAGTCTCGATTCTTGACTCCATCCTCGATACTCGATTCTTGTGAGTTTCGAGCATCGAGGATCGAGGCTCAGCCATCGAGAATCGAGTCAAGGATCGCGTCTTGCAAAATCAGAGATAATGAGCTTGTCGCTTGACTGGTCACTCGATAGACCTCTCGAGCAAATTGAGGATAACATCTTGAAAAGCAACTTCAGCTACTCAAAGGAATGCAAACAATGCAAGAGTAGTCGTTTAGTACGTGATATGTTTCTAAATGTGATTCAACCTCTTTGACAGATGGGCAGATTCACAGAAATCAATGCTTGAGAAAGAACAGAATGGCCAAGGACTGACCACACCACTACAATATCTCGCAATAAGTAACAGATGTTGGATGAATAAAACTTGGCCGACCACTATAATGTTTTTGTCACAGACACACAATTTTAAGATGAAATTCGATACGCGTAGGTGTCAATACATGTGTTCATTAATGGTGCTCATTCGTAACTTTATTTCGTTGAAACAGGATTTTCTTCGACCTTTCTTAGGAATAAATTTTACAATGTAACTCCTCCAAACTAGAAACACAAATGTGTGTAATTCATTATGGTATGCAAATTTTCTGTTCTCACACGTGGTGTCTGTCATGTCTTTTTTTCAATGTTTACTTTGCGCTATTTTTGGCCAAAGAGTGAAGATCATCTTGGCGACGTTTCTATCCAAATTATACACGTATTTCACTACGGATGTTTCCTTGGAGTTTTACTAGTGTTCCATCGAACGTTTATCAATTTATTTATTTCAAAGGCAAGGAGCGATTTTCGAAGTTGGCCTCGTATATACGATAAGCTACCATGTGTTCATGGTTTCCGTCCT
The DNA here is from genome assembly GCA_016490735.1 of Pachyseris speciosa. Lineage (NCBI taxonomy): Eukaryota > Metazoa > Cnidaria > Anthozoa > Scleractinia > Pachyseridae > Pachyseris > Pachyseris speciosa. Next base: position 118,358 of record JAEMWC010001315.1, read on the forward strand.
CGTGGTCAATGAGCGGTTTTGTTGAAACTTGTTCAATCAATCGCCCCAGCCTTGAATTCCTTACGCTTGCCAAGCGGCTACTGGCTAGCGACTACACTATTTGCCTTCTTGTACACTGTGGATTTTCGTCGAGAAATAGGCCGCTTTCTTGACAGTGTCCGCGAAGAACCGCAGCGATCTTGATTCGTTGCACTTATGAACGATCGGCCATATGAACGTATATTTAGCATCGAAATTTCTATGCAGAAACGCACAACGCTGTAACCTCGAAAGAAACTGAATGTCTTTTGACCTTGTTTTTGTTGTACAGTATGCGATATTTCCTCGAGAAGTACACCGCGTCCTCAAAACCTGACTTTTAATTGACAGTATTTGTCACCGCGCTGTCCTTTAGCTTGAATTCGTTGCGTTGTTCGAACGGAAACTGTTGTAGTGTCTACTTAAGTGTCCATACAGAACAACTGCGCTCTTTCCTCAAGGGAAAGTCGAATCGCGTACTTGATGAATTGCGTACTCTATGAATAACAATAGAATGCTTCCTGCGAGAATTGAGTAATGAGGATCGAGTTGAGTTTCGAGTGAATCGAGTCTCGATTCTCGACTCGATCCTCGATACTCGATTCTTGCGAGGATCGAGTCGAGACTGTCAACTTACTTTTAACCGGTACTGTATGTCTATTTAATTATTCTATTTGGTCAGCCCCACAAGCCTCTGCTATAAAACCTACCTGCTGAGAGTAAATAAAGGTTATTTACCATCTATTATTAAATATTAAATATATTTTAGCCTTAAACATTCTGACCACGATAGATAACCAATGACCAAAACAAGCCAAAGCCGAAGGAAAGGATTGGCAAGTAACAGCTACATTGGTTACACACAAGCTAGAGGAGTTGCTCAGCCCATTAAAATAATACTTGGTGCTTGATCCACCCAAACACTAGGTGCTCAAAACAGTTCCTTGGAAATCCTCTACTTGCAAATTTTCCACTAATTTCATGAGTGGCCTACAGGGGTTTCATTAAGGCGAGGCAAGAGGCAAATTGGCTGGCTGTACACATCGTTTTTCCCACCTTAATGAAACCCCTGGACAGGGCCATAACGACTGTAGAGCTGTGAGGCCTTCCAAGGGTTAGAAGCGACAAGCGACATGGCTCTGAAAAAAAAAAAAACAATCTTCTTCCAAAAACCCGACAACCAACAGAAATTGGCAGAAAATGCACAACAGTTTGCAACAGTGACAATTCACTTTCCATTCCTCTTTGTTTTCATTGCAACAGCGACATTTGTTCCTAATGAAACAAGCAACAAGCAGAGTCGTAAAGGAGCAACAAAGCAACACCAGACCACTCATAATGTTTTTTTTGTAACCTGTAGAATTTTTGAGCAGTGACTAATGTACCTTGTATTCATGTAAATCTCCTCAGCCTCCAGCACTATTGAACATGCTTCTTTCAATTCTTCAACAAGCCTGAAAATAAATGCACCATCATTAATCAATGGGGCAAGCATCCACATGTGATCTCTCATACGTATAATTATGTTGTAGGTCAAAATGATTTTTTTTGTCTTGTTACCCTAACCTGAACCATTTTGATCTCAATTTCACTTTGACCTATGAGATGTAATTTATGTCACCAGGCCACATCTCAAGAAACCTACGCAGGGATGGCATAGTGGTGAGAGCACTATCCTCCCACCAATGTGGCCAGCGTTCGATTGGCGGACTCGGCGTCATATGTGGGTTGAGTTTGTTGTTGGTTCTCTACTCTGTTCCGAGGTTTTTCTTCAGGTACTCCAGTTTTCCCCTCTCCTCAAACACCAACATTTCCAAATTCAAATTTAATCCGGAATTTTGAGGGCCACAGGTTTGTCAGTCATAGACTGTTAAGTGTCACCCCGTTAAAAGAAAGTTGATTGGTTGATTGATTGATTGATTGACTGATTGATTGATTGAAAGTGTGAAAACCTTAAGAGGATGGAACATTGTAAAGCATTAACATTAACCCTTTAAGTGTCAATGGTACGAATTCGTACGATAGACAGCCCTACCACTTTCAAGCTTTGCCACATTCTCAAATTTAGAAAGCTGGTTATGATGGCCTGTTTCTAGTGTCAACCAGTAACTGTTTTAGGCCTGAAGGGCAAATTAACTAAGGATAACCTTCAATTACCCTTCCATATCGTTGTTCCTTTTCAAGCAAACCCACAAATTCCCATTTTATGCACCATTGAGCAAAGCAAAAATCACACATCTTTGCTTTAATCTCTTTAATTTAAAATCTCCTTTTGAAAGCAAAATTTCATAATGACAGAAAACTTTCATCTCATGACTGAGCATTTACCTTCCATTCTGCCTCTCACACCTACAGTGAGTCAAGCATCAGCTATTTCATTCGAAAAACTTTTGAAAGCCTTTGCATTCCTCTTTGGCGCCCGAATTGCATTCTGGGAACTGTGATGCCACGGCGAAATGGAAGTCCCGCCATCAACATTTTCTAGATTTTTTATAAGTGTCGAGCCACTCAGACCTACTAACGAAATATTGTAAAAGTAGTGTTCTTTGCAAGTCAAATCTCGCCAAAATTGCCTTGCTAGGTCCAAGAATACACCGCAGAATGGCGAGAGAAACAACCTCAAGTTCTGAGCCGCCATGCTTTGACATGAACACTTTTGGCATCCCAGTCAGCATGAAATTATCCCTCATCCCTAGTTTCGTTCAGAGATTTGCCGCTACTCTCCACACACTTAAAACAAACACTTAAAACAAACACACTTGTAAACCGAGTACTTACCAACTAAAAGTTGCTACACTCGCGAGCAAAACAACAATGGTTGAAATTGGTGACGTCACAATACAATTTGAGTCCTCAATATTCTAGAGCAGCAGACCTCTAAAGGGAGCCCTTCATGTAGGGCAGCTAAATCCCATTTAATTACCTGCATTGAGAAAATTGCCTCAAGATCTCAAGGAATTTGGCAGTTAAAGGGTTAAAAAGTACCTGGTAACATCCATGGACCCAGCTCCAGCTTTAAAGAAGTCAGTATCCTCAAGAATATCTGGATTGGCCAAAATTCCAGCCCATATTTCCTTTCAAAGAAACATACAATTATTTGGTGTTTGTAGGTTAAAAATTAGTTTGGCATATATGTCCATGGTACTACAGTCAAACTCCTATTATGCGGCCACCTATTAACCCTTTAACTGTTAAGGGACCCCCCTTTGACAAGTAAAATAGTCTGGGGTTAGACAGAGTATAATCTATGACATGAAGTCACTCTTAGGAGGGAAAGTGTTCAGGGAGATAGTTTTTTAACCCTTTTACTCTTAAAGGGTCCCCCTTTCAAAAGTAAAATGATCTGGGGTTAGACAGAGTAATAATCTATGAAGTCACTCTTAGGAGGAAAACCCTTTAACTGTTAAGGGGTCCCCCTTTGACAAGTACATGTAAAATCATCTGAGGTTAGACAGAGTATAATCTATGAAGTCACTCTTAGGAGGAAGAGGGTTAAGGGAGATAGTTTTTTAAACAGCCACCCCCTGTTAGGCAGCCAGTAATCAAACTCGATCCCGATGATTGCTTTTCTCCTCTGTTTTACCTCTACTAAGCATCCAGCGCCCATTAAGCAGCCACTATCCATTTCCCTGGGAGTGGCTGCTTACCGGTAATAGGGGTTGAACTGTAGTAGAAGGCCTTAACAAGAGTACCAGGGTCCCCTAGGCCTTGCCAAACCAAAAATACAGTACTGGCCACAGGAATAGCAGCACCTACACACGCATAAAATGCGTGCAATATGGCAGACTTTTGCGCACGTAAAATTTTACACTAACTATGACACGCACCTTAAATTACACGTAGCCTGTGTGTAATTTTAAATGAGTAAAAGTTGCCATGTCCATCCATCTCAGAGTCCATATTTCAATGTTTGAGAAATTCAGCCTTTAGAATAAGGTTTTATCTTCAGATTACTGCCGGTTCGATTTTTAACATTTGTGCAGGCACATATTTCTTATCTCTTTCATTTTAACGTAGTCTTCAGCGTGCTGCTGCCAAGTTCTTTTTGTAACAACAAAAACTGGGAGCATTCAATGAGGCCTTCCAAGGAGTAGAAGCGACTCCGAAAGCAGACGTCAATCTTCT
>JAEMWC010001315.1:127500-150000 GCA_016490735.1 Pachyseris speciosa
TCTCTCTGCCAGAAGATAGCTAAGAACTTGCTACTGGCAAATTAGACCAGCTCCAAGAGAGCTTATCGCTAAGATCTCACCAGAACACAAGCCTTAGGACTACATGTACTGTTCCGTCCTATCCTAGATGTGATTGTCAGTGAAGCTCCTTCCTAGAATCAATTACTTCACTGTCGAGGCTTCTAATTTACTGTCTAAATTGCACTACAAACCTTTGCCACTTCCTTCTTTTTCCAGATTTTATCATAACTTGCTCCTTCCTCTGGTTGGGGGATTTTTGGTGCTTTTCCATCACCAATAAGATCAACAGCCTCAACCTTCAGGAAAAGTGACAAGTCAATGTTCAGTGTATGTACTGTACATGAACCTCTTGAAAGAAAAATGAATTTTGCAAACTTCAAAAGGAACAAGTAAGTGAGTCTTTGTTAGCATGTCAAAGACAAGTGCTATATTCTTCATGGACCGTAATCCATGTAATAACTACAACGATTTGTGCACTTGAAATGTAATAAACCATATGTGAATACTGCAAGTAAATTGTATTTTGATCATGCAAGGACTGGTCACTAATTCTTTCAAGCCAAGTTCATGCCATAATAAGTCGGGTATGCCATACAAAATACCATAAATAGAGTTACATTTTAGATTTAACAAAATTAACTATTAAAAATGTAATTTAACAATAACAAGTACAACTGAAAATAAAAGCCCAAGACTGGTTTTGCATGGGCATCCAATAAAGCTTTCATTTTTCAAACAAGAGCAAAATTATTGTGCTAGCATGGCACCATAGACAAAATTAATGGGTCCTTTAGGAATGGAAAAACTGGAAAATTGTAGTTTTTGCAATCTCTAAAATTGGATACAACAATTTTACTGGTATTTTGTAAGGAAGCGCATGTGAAATGAAGGTTTGTAGGTTTGCTATTTTGCATTATTTTTATACTAGAACTGTTATTAACAGCTGCAACCAGTAACACCTGTTGCTGGCTGCCTTTAAATTATTCTTTTGTTCGTATTCAAAATAGCCTCACTAACCTTGCTCAGGGTAACAAATTCTTTAGAATTTTTGTCTCAAAAGTGAGGCTAGTGAGGTTATTTTGAATACGAACAAAAAGTAATTTAAAGGCAGCCATTTTTCATAGGGTCTATGGTATCAGATCAAATATAACAGTAACCTCTCTCATGAAAAGTTTTCAAAATTTGGAAACATAAAAAGAGAGAAAGGTTCATTATATAATAAACTGAAGACGACATGAGGAATGCCAAAAGACATGTTAAAAAGTTGTCTTGTTAGTCTGAAATTCTTTTTATTATTATTATTATTATTATTATTATTATTATTATTATTATTATTATTATTATTATAAATTATATTTATTTATCACAACAATGTAGTAATATAAATTATTATAGCTTTGAAAAGTTTGTGTTTACAACACAATCTTAAAACTTAACAACAGCCCTGCATGCAACTATTAGTGTGGGGACATACCATGGCCTTGATGCCTTCAGGGTACAGGAAGCGGTTGTACAGAGTATCAACAGTATCATTTGGATCAATATCTACGCTCTTCTGAAGCAGGATAGGACCTGTATCCAGACCGTCATCAGCCCAGAATACGCTGAAACCTCCCTGCTTGTCACCTTCCATTAATGTCCTAAAAGAAATCATTCACAGTGTAAACCATTATTTTTATCTTGTAAGAATGTCAATGTAGAAAACTGGTAAAATCACTTGTAAATTCACAAACAAAACAGCTAGATGTAACACTACTCCTCATCATGGGCCAGTTACAGTTGGGATTTCAAAAAACATTTAACACAAAAATGTTGTCATATTCCAAGAGTTTAAAGCTCATAAGTTAGAACATTATAAACATCATGACAGGAAAAAATGCTCAGTAGCTTTATTTGAATGGTCACACTTTAGGATTTCACCCACAGACTCAAAAGTTAGAACCACATTGCATAGCATAATAAACAGCACCACAGGAAAGTACTGCTCAGTAGCTTTCATTTGAATGATCACACTTTAGAATTTCATCCACAGACTCAAACGTTAGAACCACCTTGTACAGTATAAAAACATCACTACAGGAAAGTACTGCTCCCTCATGGGGGAGAAGGGTTGGCGTAGTGGTGAGAGCACTCGCCTTCCACCAATGTGGCACAGGTTCCCGGACTCAGCGTCATAAGTGGGCTGAGTTTGTTGGTTCTCTACTCTGCTCCGAGAGGTTTTTCCCCGGGTACTCCGGTTTTCCCCTCTTGCCAAAAACTAACATTTGATTTGATTTAGCGTTGATTTGATTTAGTCTCCTCAATTAGTAGAGCATCTGTGCTCAGCTAGAATGATTTGAGACTTTAATAGAGTGATTATTATTATTATTATTAGCTTTCATTTAAATGGTTACAATAAAAGAATTTGATCAATAAGCTAAAAAACTAGAACCATTTTATACAGCATATTAAACAACACCAGACTGGTAACATTTATGTTCACAATTTTACCCAAAATCTTAAAAGTACACAACTGAAGGAATATATTATGGCTTTCACACAAAGTCACCTATGGTATATTTATATTAAGATAATTTAAACACAATTCTCGTTTAAAAACCAAACAATGTCATAGATTACAACAACTTTCACACGTAGAACAGCTCCTTGGGACAGAAACAAGCCAAACAATTTATTATTTCCTTATCACAAAAAAAATATTGGCACGGTTCCTCACGGAGGGAGATAAAACAAAGCGAGTGTTAACCTTGTCACCGAACCACGCATACAAAAATCATGTACGCGTACTTTCCATACCGGCAGGTCCAGACGCGGTTTATGGCTTTCCTCTTGTTTATGGTTTTATCCCAGTTTGACTGGTTTAGTATTTGATAACAAGCATCGAAATTACCTTTAATCTTGAGTCAAATCAGTGAATTATCGCATTCAATTCGTAACACAAATAGTGAGCGAAAATTGATGACACAGCATCAGCGAAAATAATTTTTTCAATAGCAATTTTTGACCTTTATTTCCCGGATTATTTTGATAATTTTAAACTCAGCCTTCCGCTGAGACCGGGGCTGTCTAAATTAGAATAAACACCAAAACATTATGAGCGTTAATTGATGAAATTGGCATTAAGCAGAAACAAACCCTCGTGGCAGTTTGAGCAAAACTTCGCGTGACAAAAACAAAGCTTACCAATTAATAGCGGAAGCACCTCTGTGTCTTGGTAGCAAAGACGGATGATAAATAATAGAGCCATGTTTGGGAAAGTCGATCACATTCATAGGGATGAACTGCGAGCAAAAGGGCAAAACATTGAGTTCCGCTCCGCAAGCTTTGTACGTCTCGACCACCTCTGTAATGGGATCTCCTTTCGTTCTCCACCGGGGAAATTTATAAACTTTCACGCCGTCTTGCTCCGCTCCTGCCGCCAAGATATCAGGCTTGCCTTTAACATCGGGAACAGTGAAGACCCCGACAATTTCGTGACCTTTTGAGCGCAAGCTCTTGTACACTTCCAAGCCAAACTGCGACTGGCCGATAACGGCGACTTTCAGCGAGCCCATTGCGTTGGTTGTTGTGTAGACGTTACGTGTCGTTCTTGCTGCAGCTACCTGTACAAAACGGAAGGCACAGAGCATTATTTGCTCGCTTCTACGACAAATGTTCGCCTGGCAGCCTCGGTGGAAGTGTTTCCCTCCAACACTGCGTAATTTGCGAGTAAAAAAACCGGCCCTCGATGAAACGAAGCCGATAGAGAAACGTTTGTTGACCAAACTTGTTGGACTTGTTGGACACGCCAATCACAGCACGCTACGCTGCGCAACCTGAAAGACTGGTTACGCGTCAAGAGAGGGCGGTATCGGGGGTGTGTTCTATAGCTGATAACAAAAATTAATTCAAATACATGTCCCTGTGTTGCCTTTCTTGTAATCCTTTTGTTTTAAGTTTGATTGATTTTAAAAGAAACAAACAGGGTCAGAAACTGAAAGAAGGTTAGAAAATTCTACAGAAACGGTGGCGCTGCGTCGGTCTTGGGCCGGAGGTAAAAAGTTATTTTGAATATTGTCAGATGAGTTGGCCACAGTGGCACACAGTTTTCCACAGTTTTTGGCACAGTTTCGAGGATTAACTCTTCGCATCTATTAACCACGAGCTTCGTTAGAGCGAAACATTAGCTTTTGAATCTCTTTATGATGGATTTTACCTCAAAAAACACAGTTGATAACCAAAATAGCCCAAGGGAGGGTGGTACGAGAACGGAGGAATACTTTCTTTTCTTTTTACCCTCTCCAACCCCTCCAACCTGCCTCCTCGTTCAAGGCCTTAATCTCATACCGACCCAGAGATAATTAACTACAATACAACAATTGAAGGCTTAATTCAAAGCATTGGCTTTAATACGTGCAAAAATTTCCACAGGAATAAAAGAAATTGTAAACAATGATTTCTTGGAAAACTTTGGTCAAACCCGTGACGATCGGCAACCCGTCCAAGACAACTTTGAGTTTGAGGTTAAAAGTTCAAGAGTAAAATTAGCACACAAAAATACGACTTTAATTCAAACAGTAAAAGTGCTAGAAATATTGGCACAGAGATATAGTGAAAAATGGCATACAAATTAGCTTAACAAATAACTTTGTACGGCCCGCGTACACCCATAGTAACATGTGATGCACGCAAATCTATTTTTGCCAATAAGCTGTTTTTTTATATTCGTATTTCTCAAATTGTTTTTATGTTCTCATGCGCTTACCCTGATTGACATGTATCTCCTTTGAAAACTGCATTTATCTCAAATTATTACATGCTGTTAAACTCGTTGAACGATCGAAATATCGTACCCTCTTCGTCTTTCTTTTCATGACGAAACATTCTCCAGAATCTACCCCTAAAACAAGTGACCTCTTCGGGACGTGACCACTTGAACATCGGAAACATTTCTTGTTAACTCCTATTCCTTCAAAAACACTTCTTGAATATTGATTGCGAGTATACAAAAACTTTCAACTTTGGGCCGAGGCTTAACAACGGCTCCGAGTTATTTTCGATGTATTTGGAATTCCGAACATCTTTGTATACGTGACCAGAAAACTTTGCGTCAAGATAAAAAGCTCCATTTGAGGTGGTATTTTGTTACGTTGTTGATCATACGACACCTTGTTTATTTGATAGTTTTACACACTGCTCGTTCAGCTGCTCGTTTCACAAACGGGTCGCGTAACTTATTCTTAAACCAAATTTCAGCTTGAGTTTTGTTCTTAACATAATATTCTTAAGTTTCCGCCTTTTCAGCCTCAAAAGCTCCGAAAACATTCCTATAAAAAAGTGTGAACGAAATATCGATAAATAGCAGAGAAATAAGCTTACTGCAAAATTTGTTGACGTAATGTAATATGTTGTCGACGTCTGTCTTGTCGTATCGATCGCTCTCTAGCTAAAAATCTGCTTGTTTCTCCCCTTGTTTTGGACGTGTTACGAAATATTGTCAATCTTACATTAACTGCACTAACCTTTACGACGCCAAAAACGAGATTCGTGGCGATGAAACCCGCTCTCCTTGCTTTGCACAAGATTCCAAGCTATATATTGTTGGAGTTGGCTCAAATGCCTTCACACTGGTTTCGACAGCAACCGCACGTATTGTGCAAGCACGTGAATTAAAAAGAAAAAATTACGAAGATCATAGGACTAAAGCTCGACCAATAGAAGCAACTTCAAACCAGACAGGAAACGTAGTTGTAGAAACATCAACTATTGTCGCTAATGCCTGTAGGGACCTGGGGAGCGTGGCACTTTTTAAGAGATTTGCATAAAACAGGTCTTTATATATGTTCATTCCACAAGAATTCTTCTACAATCTTGGACGGAATATAATGGACTAATTAAACTAAGCCCCCCTCCCCCCATAAGCAATAGGGAGCTTAGGCAACGAGGACGACGACGGCAACGAGAACGTCACAAAACAATAGGATTAACGAGCAAGAACAATCGCCTGCACGTGCGTTTTACATTTTGGTACATTTCTTTTCCGTCCTCTGCAAAACAACAACGTGAAATGACCAAATTTTATGTTTTCTCGAGAACGTGAGCGCATGAAGGCAATTTTTTCTTTCTACTTTCTTACTTTGTCGTCGTTCATAGCAATTTAGTCCCTGGACAGTTCGTCAGCATTTTTTCAGTTAAACAACTTTGAATAATCGTGAAAGAGTTACAAAAACGAGAAGTTGTATTTCGAAATAACGTTTTCGTTGCCGTCGTCGTCGTCTTTGCTTAAGCTCCCTAATGATGAAGGCGCGGGAAGAGCAAAACGCGCCATTTTGGAAACATTGAAATGGGGGGAGGGGTGGTCCAAATGTTCCATTTATTGTGTCCAAGATTGTAGTAAAGGAACCTTTTTAAATTTGTTCCTAATTTTTCTTAGTAAAGTTTGTCTTCCATCTACATTGTACAAATACCCCAGTTTCTGACTTACATTTAAATTTTGTCCTACCACAGGTAGACCAAGCACTTGCTTAAGGTGGCTCCTACCAGTTTCCAGCATTTTCAAGCACTACTATTTTGATGGATCATTACTACCAATATTTATACGTTAATACCTTTAAAGTGGTATCACCCAATCATTAGTGAACAAGTTTTTTTGACATTACAGGTAACCATAGCAACACCAGAGCCTGTTAAAAACAACCCTTATTTTAGCTTTAACAAATCGTTGTGCCCGGGAAATTTAAAAGCGAAAATAGGCGATGATGATATCCATTTTTTTTGGACACTTAAATGTTATATCCACGTTTTAAAACAAAATTTGGAAGCTAGTAATTATTTCCAACAATTGAGCATGAATTTGTTGTAAGAGTGGAGGCTCCCTTTAACACTAAAGATCCTCACTTCGTTGCCCACCCCTCCCTCCACAATACCATGCTACCATGGAAGAAGGAGAGAGATGGAGAATTTTGGCCAGGATTGTACTTGACTAACCATCCTGGATGTGGATCTCAAGGAAATTGGAATTTATGTTAGTTTGGTTGAGGAAAGCCCCAGACTGGAGTAAATTAATTAAAAAAAAAAATAGGTATGGCATGCAAAGGGTACAGGTGTGGGATGTCCACAATGCATTGTGAACTTTGCAACTTTACAACCAGATGACATCAGATACCTGTAAGGTATCCCACATGAAAATGCTCAGAGCAAGGACAGTGAAAAAAAGCAAATTTCAATCATATTGTAATAATTATGATATGGTATCCATACAATGCTCAAATCTGAAGTCCAGACTAGGTCACAGCAATACCAGGTGAAATCTAGCCCTAGCCTCTGTGCATGTCTGAACCCCTCAAGCTCTGTTCTATTGGAAAACAGAGCAGTGGAGGAACCACTTTTCTGAGGAGTATACCCTGTAATGTACCCCCCCCCCCCTCCATCCCCAACTCCCACCCCCTACCCCAGAAAAATGACAGGAAAGATGTTACCCCTTTCATGCAATGGTTGAGGACACACTAGCCAATTCACACAGACAGTCCATGAACACCTAAGGCCCCATTTATAGAGAAATTTTGTCCCGGGTAGAAGGGTCACTTGCCCCCCGAGCTACCCTGGGCAAGCCAACGTTTCCTACATATTTTCCTTACAAAACTTGGTGAACCATTTACACAAGAAACAAAACGTTGGCTCGGCAAGATGGTAGGGTCACCCTTCTAGCCAGGCCAACTATTCTCCACACAAACACTTTGACTAGCCCAGCAAGGTCAACTCAGTCAAGGCAAGACAATCAGGGCATGCGCTAGCGCTGTTGTCATTGGATGGCCAGCTGTTGACTCAGAAAAATTGCTCTCTAAAGTTGACTCGGCTGGGACAACTTTTCTCCATATAAACGGGGCCTGAGTGTTGTTATCTCTAATTTTGGCTACCAAGGTGGCATTTATCTCAACATTTTGCACATCATTTCTTATAACTTGGATCCCAATTGTGAACCTCTTTGGCCACCCAATGTAAGGATGCGGTTTTAAATGATCTGGGCATGCGCACAAAACCAACATGCAAATTTCTCCATACTCTCATCAATACATTTCTTTCGAACAATTTGGGATGCTTTCACCATCAATCACCAATTTTGTTTTTCTAGATTGCTTCTATGTTCTATTCCTCGATTCACAAAACCTCAACTGATGTATCAAGTACACAAGCATACTTCTTTATCGTTATAGACAAAGTACAAAGGTCAGAGTTGTCGGTTTCCCTTTCAAAACCGAGACGAGTGAGATGACCCGGAAAGTTCACGTAAAAGGCACATAAAATAAGCTTAAACGACCTGCAAATTACTTTGGAGAAGTAAAATAACAATGAAATCTTTAACCTTACCTTTATCACTTTGAATTTCGCGGGAACTTCCATGTAAGGTTAATTTTGTGGGATTCAACGGATGTATGTACATGTCCATTTGCGGTACTTTGACGCGATCGCGTTCAAAAACCGCGACAGTCGACGACTCCATCGATTTTATCTTCAGTGCTTGACTTTCTCGTAGGGAAAAGCTTGTGTAAATTCGATGAAATTTGCTACCTCTAACTCCTCTGGAATACACTTTCTTCGTAGAACCCTGACTGCTTTGGGGAAAGATCTCATGGATATACCCACCACGATTCCCCAAATACGTTCTACATATCAAAACATTATATGTACGTGATATTATTCATTCCCTCGAAATAGACTACATCGGTATCAATCCACATTCATCCGCCCTCATATATCGTCATCTACCCTATTCGACATTCATTCGCCCACATTTGCATTCATCTACCTTATTCCAAATTCATTCACCCACATTTGCCTTCATCTACCTTAACCCACATTCATTCACCCACATTTGCAGTCATCTGCCTTATTCCACATTCATTCACCCAAATTTACTTTAATCTACCTTCATTCGCCCACATTTGCATTCATCTACCTTATTCCACATTCATTCACCCACATTTCCCTTCATCTACCTTAACCCACATTCATTCACCCACATTTGCAGTCATCTGCCTTATTCCACATTCATTCACCCAAATTTACTTTAATCTACCTTCATCCACATTCATTCACCCACATCTACCTTCATCTCCCTTAATCAACATTCATTCACTCTCATCTGTCTTCATCTACCTTATTCCACATACATTCGTCCACATTTGCCTTCATCTCGCTAAACCCACATTCATTCACCCACATTTGCATTCATCTGCCTTATTCCACATTCATTCACCCACATTTACTTTCATCTACCTTCATCCACATTCATTTACCCACATCTACCTTCATCTCCCTTAATCCACATTCATTGACCCTCATTTGTCCTCATCTACTTTAATCCACATTCATTCACCCTCATTTCCCATCATCTCCCTTAATCCACATCCATTCACCCTCATCTGCCTTCATCTACGTTATTCCACATTTATTCGCCCACATTTACCTTCATCTACATTCATCCACATTCATTCACCCAAATCTACCTTCATCTCCCTTAATCCACATGCATTCACCCTCATTTGCCCTCATCTACCTTAATCCACGTTCATTCATTCACATTTACCTTCATCTACCTTCATCCACATCCATTTGCTCACATTTTCCTTCATCTATCTTAATCCACATTCATTCATCCACAATTGCCTTCATCTCCCTTAATCCACTGTCATTCAGCCACATTTGCCGTCATCTCACTCATTGGCCCACATTTATCCTCCTCTACCTTCATCCACATTCATTCACCCACATCTACCTTCATCTCCCTTAATTCACATTCATTCACCCTCATTTGCCCTCATCTACCTTAATCGACATTCATTCACCACATTTGCCTTCATCTAACTTATTCCACATTCATTCGCCGAAATTTACCATCATCTACCTTAATCCACATTCATTCACGCATATTTACCTTCATCTACCTTATTCAACATTCATTTGCCAACATTTGCCTTCATCTACCTTATTCCACATTCATTTGCCAACATTTGCCTTCATCTACCTTCAGCCACATTCATCCACCCACATCTACCTTCATCTCCCTTAATCAACATTCATTCACCTTAATTTCCCATCATCTACCTTAATTCACATTCATCCATGCACATTTGCCTTCATCTACCTTATTCCACATTCACTTGCCCACATTCACCTTCATCTACCTTAATCCACATTCATTGACCCTCATTAATGCCTTCATCTCCCTTAATCCACATCCATTCATCCACATTTGCCTTCCACTCCCTTAATCCACATTCATTGGCCCACATTTACCGTCATCTACCTTAATCCACATCCATTCACCCTCATCTGCCTTCATCTACGTTATTCCACATTTATTCGCCCACATTTACCTTCATCTACCTTCATCCACATTCATTCACCCAAATCTACCTTCATCTCCCTTAATCCACATTCATTCACCCTCATTTGCCCTCATCTACCTTAATCCACATTCATTCATTCACATTTACCTTCATCTACCTTCATCCACATCCATTTGCTCACATTTTCCTTCATCTATCTTAATCCACATTCATTCATCCACAATTGCCTTCATCTCCCTTAATCCACATTCGTTCAGCCACATTTGCCTTCATCTCACTCATTGGCCCACATTTATCCTCCTCTACCTTCATCCACATTCATTCACCCACATCTTCCTTCATCTTCCTTAATTCACATTCATTCACCCTCATTTGCCCTCATCTACCTTAATCGACATTCATTCATCCACATTTGCCTTCATCTAACTCATTCCACATTCATTCGCCGACATTTACCATCATCCACCTTAATCCACATTCATTCACGCATATTTGCCTTCATCTACCTTATTCCACATTCATTTGCCAACATTTGCCTTCATCTACCTTCAGCCACATTCATCCACCCACATCTACCTTCATCTCCTTTAATCAACATTCATTCACCTTAATTTCCCATCATCTACCTTAATTCACATTCATCCATGCACATTTGCCTTCATCTACCTTATTCCACATTCACTTGCCCACATTTACCTTCATCTACCTTAATCCACATTCATTGACCCTCATTTGCCATCATCTCCCTTAATCCACATCCATTCATCCACATTTGCCTTCCACTCCCTTAATCCACATTCATTGGCCCACATTTACCCTCATCTACCTTCAACCACATTTATTCACCCACATCTACCTTCATCTCCCTTAATCCACATTCATTCACCCTCATTTACCCTCATCTACCTTAATTGACATTCATTCATCCACATTTGCCTTCATCTACCTTATTCCACATTCATTTACCCACATTTACCGTCATCTACCTTAATCCACATCCATTCATGCATATTTGCCTTCATCTACCTTATTCCACATTCATTTGACCACATTAACCTTCATCTACCTTGATCCACATTCATTCACCCACATCTACCTTCATCTCCCTTAATCCACATTCATTCACCCTAATTTCCCCTCATCTACCTCAATCCACATTCACTCATGCACGTTTGCCTTCATCTCCCTTAATCCTCATTCATTGACCCTTATTTGCCCTCATTTAATTTAATCCACATTCATTCATCCACATTTGCCTTCATCTACCTTCTTCCACGTTCATTGACCCACATTTGCATTCAATTACCTTAATCCACATTCATTCGCCAACATTTGACCTCGTCTACATTAACTTGCATTCATTCACCCAAAGGTGCCTTCACCTACCTTCATCTGCATTCATTCACCCAAATTTTCCTTCATCTACCCTTACGCTGCATTCATTCATCCAAATTTGCCATTATTTAACTTAACCCATATTTATTTACCCACATTTGCCTTCATCTACCTTATTCCACATTCATTCACCCTCACTTACCTTCATCTCCCTTAATCCACATTCACTCACCTGCAGGCTCATCTGTCCTCATCTAACTTTACCCATATTCATTCACCCACATTTGCCTTCATCTGCCTTATTCCACATTCATTCACCCACATTTACCTTCATCTACCTCAATCCACACTCATTCACCCACATCTACCTTCATCTCCACATTAATCCACATTCATTTACCCACATTTGCCTTCATCTACCTTATTTCACAGTCATTCGCCCACATTTACCTTCATCTACCTTAATCCACATTCATTCACCCACATCTACCTTCATCTCCCTTAATCCACATTCATTCACCCTCATCTGTCCTCATGTACCTTAACCCATATTCATTCATGACCCACATTTGCATTCATCTGCCTTATTCCACATTCATTCACCCACATATACCTTCATCTGCCTTAACCCACATTTCATTCACCCACATCTTCCTTCATCTCCCTTAATCCACATTCATTCACCCTAATCTGTCCTCAGTTACCCTAACCTACAATCATTTACCCACATTTGCCTCCATCTACCTTATTCCACATTCATTCGCCCACATTTGCCTTTATCTACCTTAATCCACATTCATTCATCAAATTTGCCTTCATCTACCCTAATCCACATCCAGTCACAAACATTTGCCTTAATCTACATCAATCCACATTCATTCACCCACATTTGCCTTCATCTACCTTAATACACATCCATTCACCAACATTTGCCTTCATCGACCTTATAATCCACAACCATTTGCCCACATTTGCCTTCATCTACCTTAATCCACGTTCATTCACCCACAATTTCCTTTTTCTACCTTCATTTGCATTCATTCACCCATATTTGCCTTCTTTTACCTTCACTGACATTCATTCATACTCAGGGCTTCACCCAACTTAGTTTAATTGCCCTCCTCCCCCCCCCCCCCCCCCCCCGCTTTATTACTGTAAGGCAGCTGATCTTCTTTCTCAAAATCATAACCCACTGTCAATAGAATATCTTTTTTGGCAAGGTGGATTCCATTCTCGTGGGGTGTCTTATTATTTCAGGGGTAGCTTTGTTCTTTGGGATAACAGTGAATTAACTCAATTGCCTCCAGCACCTCTGTATAGGGTTCCCCTTCAGGGCTGAGTATTGCTACAAGAGTGTCAATGCAAACGGTCTTTACTAGTGTGTAATTTTTTTCTTGTTGTTTTTGTTAAAAACTTATTTCTCACATGAAGTACCTGAGAAGTACATGTAGAGGCCGAGGTTTTTTTTATTAGCTTATGTGTGGCTCGAATCAGCCGGGCACCCAACGACAAGTTTCCGTAGATATCTGTTCGGCAGAGGGTAATTCGCCTTGGGCTTTCGGCGTCAATTAAAGAGTGCTCTCGGATTTTCGTAACTAAAACGTGGCCTAAAAGATTCGATATGGGGAAATCATAGTCCCTGGGGTTTTCGGAAAGGTCATAATTGTTGTTTTTGGCAGTCAAAACCGTCAGCTAGCATTTTCGGAAAGAAAATAGTTTCCTAGAAAGCTCGTGGAAAGTTAATTTCAGCTTGCATTTTCTCAAAGGAAGATTTTGTTCCCTAACATTTTCGCACAATTAAAATTTCAGCTATGGAATCCCAACAGATGAACTTACATCACTTTAAACAGACTTCAAAAACCATAAGATACTTAAAAATGCCTTTCTACAGCTTTTGGCAGATTTGGCTCGTTGGGTGCCCCTGTCGAATGGACAGCTGAGATGAGGAAGGAATCGTTCTCGGCATCCAGAACTTTTTGGTAATTCACAGATGTCAATTGAGGAGAAAGTAGTGCTGCCTTTGTAATAACATATGCAAACGGTTATACTTTCTAGTGTTCTCGGATAAGGACGAAAAATCGTAGGTCCCGTCTCTCTCTCTCTCTCTCTCTCTCTCTCTCTCTCTCTCTCTCTCTCTCTCTCTCTCTCTCTCTCTCTCTCTCTCTCTCTCTCTCTCTCTCTCTCTCTCTCTCTCTCTCTCTCTCTCTCTCTCTCTCTCTCTCTCTCTCTCATCTGTTCTTGTTTGACGTTAAAGAACCACACCATTGTTCAAAAAGAGAAGGGGAAGTAGACCCTGGTGGTGTGGTCAACCTTTGTGGTGTTTGAAAGCTGTCTAAAGAGATGTTTTCATAAGCTAGAAGAATTTCATCTTTTCGGAATTTTCCCTAGCTGAAGTTTTAATTTTCCCGAAAATGTCAGGGAACAAAATCTTCCTTTGAGAAATGTAAGCTGAAATGAACTTTCCACGAGCTTACTAGAGAACCTATATTTTCTTTCCGAAAATGCTAGCTGACGTTTCTTACTGCCAGAAATTACGACCTTTCCGAAAACCTCAGGGCTATGATTTCCCAATTGTGAATCTTTTAGGCCACGTTTTAGTTACGAAAATCCGAGTGCATTATTAATCGACGCCGAAAGCCCAAGGCGAATAACCCTCCCTCGAACAGTTATCTACCGAAATTTGTCGTTAGATGCCACTGTGATAACGACTTTCGCGTTAAAAACAGGCCTATAACTATTCAAAAACCTCGCTATGCCCCTGTAAACTGCCCAAGATAACATCACAGTACGTTATACAAAACCTGTTCTATTCCAAAAAGCCGTGTACATCAATCTTATCCTGGCACACGTTTATGTTAACCACGTTGAATTCTTGATTGCAACAACAACTGATGAACAATAAACTCCGTTGCTCACTAGGTTGTTACAGCTCTGAAAATGAATGTCTGAATTCGAAAGCAATATTGAAATAGGCTCTTCCAGTACAAAACTGGGACTTTGAAATGGCTAACTTTTTATTTCGATGCTGAAAGATGACTTGAAACAAAGTCCGAAGTTAGATAAGTAAAATTTGTAATTTTTATATTGTCAACCTTCGTGCCTATGAAATGCTTTAGCCTTAAAGTAGTTGTTTCTTATTCATTTAGTCATTTAAGACAGTAATTTCTGGACCCATTTGTTCAAAGCACGATTAAGCTAGCTGTCCTGGGTTAGCCGGAGTGACCGGCTTTGATTCCAGTAAGTGTTGATCGGAATTTAACTTTACTTTAAGCCTAAAATATGATTTGCAAAAATTTCTCAACGAGCGAGATGAAAACTTCGGTTGACTCCTAATCCCGGGTTAGCATTAATCGGCTTTCGAACATTTTAGTCCGGTTCCTACAGGTCCTACAGAACAAAACGAGCAACCGCGTTTTAGCGAGGGTCTTCGTTGTGTAGTTTGAGGCGGGCAAACCTACAAAACGAAGAACCCAAAGACTTCAATGATTTAGCTCAAATAAAGCGTTTTAGAGCGGATCTTTCGTTTTGTAGCTGCTCTTAGCTGGGCAAAACTAGAAAACGAAGACCCCATCGATTTCAATTGGGGATTTAGCATGAAATAAAACGTTTTAGCGCTGGTATTGCTTTTGTGACTTAAATAATCAAAGACTTCAAAACATAGCTATTCTTATGGCATCTACCCCATATACAGATCAGATCTTTTTAATCTACAAACCACGCAATATAGCCTTAGGAACTCAGAATTCGTCATACCACGCTTTAAAGCCCCGGCTACACGTTCTAACATTGTTAGAAGAACACGTTCCAACATTGTTGTAAGAACGCTTCTAACAATGTTGGATACGCATATAACATTGTTGGAAACACGTCGCTTTGGCGGTCTGACTTCAACAATTTCCACCTCTGTCATTAGGCTTTCAGATTGGAGACTGGGCCTTTAACTCTGATTGGTCTTTGCAATACAACATTGTTGAAAGGGAGGCTACACGCTTCAACATTTGTTGTATGTTGGAGAAAATGTTTGATCGAAATCAAAACATTCTTGCAACAAAAAATGTTGAACAAACGTCATCAAACATGCATGCTACACGTTTTAACATTGTTCATCCAACAAATGTTTTATAACAATGTTTGAACGTGTAGCCGTGGCTTAATACTGTAACGTACGGAAAGCATCCCATTAAGGATCTTGGACCGACACTATGGCGCCACCTAAAATGCTAGCACCCTGAGTCAGTTTAAGAAATTAGCAAGACAAATGGATCTCTCGAACTTTTAAAATTAGCAACGAATGTGGACTGTTTTCTCTGCAGCTCGTAGAAACAAGGAGTATATTTAATAGAATAGTATCTGTAGATTTCTATATTATAATGTTTCTTTATATAACATTGGTATTTTGGAACAAGTATTTTAGAATGTCATTATATTTCATATTTATTTAGTATTTATTACTTATTAAATATCTGCTTTGTTATTGTGCCTCCAATTAGCAGGTATGCTAAAGTACTTTCACACAAAAATAAAATTGTTGTTGTTGTTGTTGCCTAAACGTTCGCAATGGGAAAATCATAGCACTTGATGTTTTCGGAAGGCTGTAATTGCTGGTTTTGAAAGTCAAAAACATCAGTTAGCATTTTCGGAATGAAAACATTTCCCTAGAAAGTTTGTGAAAAGTTTATTTCAGCAAGCATTTTCAGAAAGGAATATTTTGTTCCCTAACATTGTTAAGCAATTAAAATTTCACCTAAGGAATAGCGAATCCGAAGAAGGTAGATGAGGACAAATATAAGTAAATTAAGATAGATGAAGGTAAATGAGTGAATCAATTGGAGTTTGAAGCTAGATGACGGTAAATGTGGGCGAATGGGATCTTAACAGGGGGCCTCGACCGATGGTAACGGTCGATACCAGGAGCCCTCCTGTTGATACCCCATCAATATGACGGTCAACTCACGGTCGATATATCTGTCGAGCCTCCGTTGCTACTCGTTTGACACTCGGTCGATAACTGGGGATGACACGGCCGATGCTGTACCGCTATGGTGGTCGTCGTATCGACCGAGGTTACTGCATCGATATTTCACCGCTTACCGACTGATAGTATTGGCCGATATATCGGTCGATATTCTATCGATATATTTTTCGACACTTTGTCCTTATCTCGATCGACATTTGTGTACATAGCGCACGCTATATCGGTCGTCATATCAGCTGATGGCCAATAAAATCAATCGATATAACGACCTATGGCCGGTTGATAGTCTGTCATTATCTCATTTTATTATTCCACTATTGGATCATTTTACCATATTAGGTCAAGAGAACGCACAAAATATGCCATGTGGAAGAAGGTAGCTGACGGCAAACATGGATGAATGAATGTGGATTAAGGTAGATGTGGGTGAATGAATGTGCATTAAGGTAGATGAAGGTAAATGTGGGCGAATGAATGTGGAAGAAGGTAGCTGATGGCAAATGTGCGTGAATGAATGTGCATTAAGGTAGATGAAGGTAGATGTGGGTGAATGAATGTGCATTAAGGTAGATGAAGGTAGATGTGGGTGAATGAATGTGCATTAAGGTAGATGAACTGGTAGCTGATGGCAAATGTGCATGAATGAATGTGGATTAAGGTAGATGAAGGTAGATGTGAGCGAATGAGTGTGGAATAAGGTAGATGAAGGCAAATGTGGGTGAATGAATGTGGATTAAGGTAGATGAAGGTAGATGTGAGCGAATGAGTGTGGGATAAGGTAGATGAAGGCAAATGTGGGTGAATGAATGTGAATTAAGGTAGATGAAGGTACATGTGGGTGAATGAATGTGGAATAAGGTAGATGAAGGTAAACGTGGGTGAATGAATGTGGAATATTAGGCAGATGAAGCCAAATGTGGATGAATGAATGTGGATTAAGTTAAATGAGGACAGATGAGGGTGCATGAGTGTGGATTAAGGGAGATGAAGGTAGACGTGGGTGGATGAATGTAGATTAAGGTAGATGAAGGTAAATGTGGGTGAATGAATGTGGAATAAGGTAGATGAAGGCAAATGTGCGTAAATGAATGTGGATTAAGGTAGATGAAGGCAAATTTGGGTGAATGAATGCAGATGAAGGTAGATGAAGGCAAATTTAAGTGGATGAATGCAGATTAAGGTAGATGAAGGCAAATTAGGGTGAATGAATGCAAGTTAAGCTAAATGTTGGTGAATGAATGTGGATTAAGGTAGATGAGGGCAAATTTGGGTGAATGAATGTGGATTAAGGGAAATGAAGGTGGATGTGGGCGAATGAATGTGAGTTAATTTAGATGAGGGGAAATGAGGGTGAATGAATGTGGATTAAGGTAGATGAAGGTAAATGTGGGCGAATGAATGTGGAATAAGGTAGATGAAGGCAAATGTAGGTAAATGAATGTGGAATAAGGTAGATGAAGGCAAATGTGGGTGAATCAATGTGGATTAAGGTAAATGAAGGTAAAGTTGGGTGAATGAATGCAGATTAAGGTAGATGAAGGCAAATTAAGGTGAATGAATGCAAGTTAAGGTAAATGTTGGTGAATGAATGTGGATTAAGGTAGGTGAGGGCAAATGCGGGTGATTGAATCTGGATTAAGGTAGATGAAGGAAAATGTGGATGAATGAATGTGGAATAAGGTAGATGACGGGAAATGAGGGCGAATGAATGTGGATTAAGGGAGATGAAGGAAGATGTGGGTGAATGAATGTGAGTTAAGTTAGATGAGGGGAAATGAGGGTGAATGAATGTGGATTAGGAGAGATCAAGGTAGACGTGGGTGGATGAATGTGGATTAAGGTAGATGAAGGTAAATGTGGACGAATGAATGTGGAATAAGGTAGATGAAGGCAAATGTGGGTAAATGAATGTGGATTAAGGTAGATGAAGGCAAATTTGGGTGAATGAATGTGGATTAAGGTAGATGAAGGCAAATTTGGGGAATGAATACAGATGAAGGTAGATGAAGGCAAATTAGGGTGAATGAATGCAAGTTAAGCTAAATGTTGGTGAATGAATGTGGATTAAGGTAGATGAGGGCAAATTTGGGTGAATGAATGTGGATTAAGGGAAATGAAGGTGGATGTGGGCGAATGAATGTGAGTTAATTTAGATGAGGGGAAATGAGGGTGAATGAATGTGGATTAAGGTAGATGAAGGTAAATGTGGGCGAATGAATGTGGAATAAGGTAGATGAAGGCAAATGTAGGTAAATGAATGTGGATTAAGGTAGATGAAGGCAAATGTGGGTAAATGAATGTGGATTAACGTAGATGAAGGGAAATTTGGGTGAATGAATGCGGATGAAGGTAGATGAAGACAAATTAGGGTGAATGAATGCAAGTTAAGCTTAATGTTGGTGAATGAATGTGGATTAAGGTAGATGAGGGCAAATTCGAGTGAATGAATGTGGATTAAGGTAGATGAAGGTAAATGTGGGCGAATGAATGTGGAATAAGGTACATGAAGGCAAATGTGGGTGAATCAATGTGGATTAAGGTAGATGAAGGCAAATTTGGGTGAATGAATGCAGATTAAGGTAGATGAAGGCATATTAAGGTGAATGAATGCAAGTTAAGGTAGATGAAGGCAAGTTAAGGTAGATGTTGGTGAATGAATGTGGATTAAGGTAGGTGAGGGCAAATGCGGGTGCATGAATCTGGATTAAGGTAGATGAGGGTAAATGTGGATGAATGAATGTGGAATAAGGTAGATGAGGGGAAATGAGGGCGAATGAATGTGGATTAAGGGAAATGAAGGTGGAAGTGGGCGAATGAATGTGAGTTAAGTTAGATGAGGGGAAATGAGGGTGAATGAATGTGGATTAGGGGAGATGAGGGTAGACGCGGGTGGATGAATGTGGATTAAGGTAGATGAAGGTAAATGTGGGCAAATGAATGTGGATTAAGGTAGATGAAGGCAAATTTGGGTGAACGAATGCAGATGAAGGTAGATGAAGGCAAATTTAAGTGGATGAATGCAGATTAAGGTAGATGAAGGCAAATTAGGGTGAATGAATGTGGATTAAGGTAGATGAAGGTAAATGTGGGCAAATGAATGTGGATTAAGGTAGATGAAGGCAAATGTGCGTAAATGAATGTGGATTAAGGTAGATGAAGGCAAATTTGGGTGAATGAATGCAGATGAAGGTAGATGAAGGCAAATTTAAGTGGATGAATGCAGATTAAGGTAGATGAAGGCGAATTAGGGTGAATGAATGCAAGTTAAGGTAAATGTTGGTGAATGAATGTGGATTAAGGTAGATGAGGGCAAATTCGGGAGAATGAATGTGGATTAAGGTAGATGAAGGTAAATGTGGGCGAATGAATGTGGATTAAGGTAGATGAAGGCAAATTTGGGTGAATGAATGCAGATTAAGGTAGATGAAGGCAAATTAAGGTGAATGAATGCAAGTTAAGGTAAATGTTGCCGAATGAATGTGGATTAAGGTAGGTGAGGGCAAATGCAGGTGAATGAATCTGGATTAAGGTAGATGAAGGTAAATGTGGATGAATAAATGTGGAATAAGGTAGATGAGGGGAAATGAGGGTGAATGAATGTGGATTAGGGGAGATGAGGGTAGACGCGGGTGGATGAATGTGGATTAAGGTAGATGAAGGTAAATGTGGGCAAATGAATGTGGATTAAGGTAGATGAAGGCAAATTTGGGTGAACGAATGCAGATGAAGGTAGATGAAGGCAAATTTAAGTGGATGAATGCAGATTAAGGTAGATGAAGGCGAATTAGGGTGAATGAATGCAAGTTAAGGTAAATGTTGGTGAATGAATGTGGATTTAGGTAGATGAGGGCAAATTCGGGAGAATGAATGTGGATTAAGGTAGATGAAGGTAAATGTGGGCGAATGAATGTGGATTAAGGTAGATGAAGGCGAATTTGGGTGAATGAATGCAGATTAAGGTAGATGAAGGCAAATTAAGGTGAATGAATGCAAGTTAAGGTAAATGTTGCCGAATGAATGTGGATTAAGGTAGGTGAGGGCAAATGCAGGTGAATGAATCTGGATTAAGGTAGATGAAGGTAAATGTGGGTGAATGAATGTAAGTTAAGTTAGATGAGGGGAAATGATGGCGAATGAATGTGGATTAGGGGAGATGAAGGTAGATATGGGTGGATGAATGTGGAATAAGGTAGATGAAGGTAAATGTGGGCGAATAAATGTGGAATAAGGTAGATGAAGGGAAATGTGCGTGAATGAATGTAGACGAAGGTAGATGTGGGCGAATGAATGTGTATTGATACCCATGTTGGCTAACGAGAGCGAATGAATGGTATCACGTTCATATAATGTTCTAATATGTAGAACGTAGTTGGGGAATCGTGGTGGGTATATCCATGAGATCTTTGCCCTGCTTTGAGATGTCTCGCATCCGGTTCGAGGCTGCCTCGTCTCCAGTTCAGTACATGTGACACCCTGGGGGAGGGGGTGGTTACAGCTACGTTTGACACTTTCTTGTAAAAGGGAATTTTTTTGGCGCTTAATCAGATCCCAAGAATAAGAAAGCGTTTTTTTCAGGAGGAAAACATTTTAAGACGAGATTGCAGACTGCTGGAAACTACGAAAACCATTACCCACCCCTTTTTTTAGTACCAACAGACCTTATCACCGTTTAAGACGCCATCTTGGCAGGTAGGCAAATAATAACAGAAAAAAAATGCGTGAAACGCATGTTTCTCAGCAAAACGTTATATTGCTAATTAATGGTACTAGGCAAAGGGTTCCACTGACAAAATTTGAGGAAAGGGAAAGAAAAAGAACGTTATTTATTTCCTTAGTTCCAAGTGGGAGTTAGCATTGGAGATTTTGGGAGCTGTGCTTCTTTTATTGTAAATTATCTTTTGTAAGCTATGGATACAATAGCCTCCTTCGCAGACGTCTTTGGGCTCGCCACGCGTTCCTCCCCCACGTGGGAGAGGAACGCATGACGAGCCCAAAGACTGCTGTGTAGGAGGCTATGGTATAATAAAGTGTTGTTGTTTTTATTGATGTCATTAGTAAATTTTTGACAGGACTACAATAGATTAATGAGTTATTATTGGTGATCAAGAAAAACGGAAGAAAGCATCTACTCCCCACTCAAGACTGGCATGAGCTCGGGAAGGATTGTGGGATCTGGTAGTGGAAGATATAATAACAGCTGCTCATTTGACTAAGAAAATACCGAAAACCTCATCATCATCATCATCATCATCATCATCATCGTCGTCGTCGTCGTCGTCGTCGTCATCATCATCATCGTCATCGTCATCATAACCATCCTCATCATCATCATCATCGTCGTCGTCGTCGTCGTCGTCATCATCATCATCGTCATCGTCATCATAAACATCCTCCTCATCATCATCATCATTATCGTCGACGTCGTCGTCGGCATGGTCATCGCTATTGTCATTACCATCTCCTTTATTTAAACACCATACGATTTAAAGCAAAATTAATGTTGTGGGGTCGTGATATGTACAGGATAGGAATTGACAATACACAACTACGATAATTCTCTCTCGATTGATGTCGGTGAGAAATTGAGATCTTTTGTCTTCCCAAACGAAACAAAACCTCTCACTCGTTTCAGTCTTCCCATACTTTTTAGAGTAGAGATTTGTTATCACACATTCCTCAAGGTCTTATGAAGCCCTATTAAAGATGGTATCACTGACAACACAGTAAACCTGACGTTGATAGTTCCGGTTTATTCCATGAGTACAAAACTATTGACACTTTGTACAAAAGATATCTTAAGTGTAGTTTGCTTTAGCCTATGAACAGCCTACAGCGATAGAA